>JBBPDH010000022.1:3374937-3388753 GCA_037974565.1 Clupeocharax schoutedeni
TGAGTTGAAAACATGTACTGTAGTGTACTGTATACATACATTTTCGCTGTCTGTGTTTTAAACATGCACGTGTCAGCATTGTCCGTGCACCGCACTCTCTCCAGGCAGCTTGCCTCTCCTTGCAACAAACAGTATCACGTGTCAAAACAAAAGCACATGCTTTTAATCAATATTCACCTATAGAGGGGGCTCTTGCCATAGATATGTTGGCTCTCGCACTGTTTAAGGACAACGGACCGTTCTCATCCGCTTCGTCTCTGACGCAACCCGGAAAACTATCGGCGTGGATTTTTGCCGATAACCGATAGTTCCGGGAATCAACCATCGGTGCCGATTAATCGGCAAAACCGATATATCGGTACGCGTTCAAACCCCTAATAATAAAAATTCTTACATTTCCAATAGGGTTTTAGCACTACGCGCTCGAACCCCTACAAAATATTGTAAATCTGTAAATATGCTATTATTAGGGATTCGAGTGTGTAGCACTGAAACCCTATTGGAATTGTAAGGGTTTTTAGGGGTTCGAGCGCTTGGTGCTGAAAACCTATTGGAATTTTAAGGATTTTTATTATTATTATTATTATTATTATTATTATTATTAATAGGGGTTTGTTAGATAGAAATTAATATGTTATCACTCACTCACTTCTTTGTATTAGAGTTACCTTGAGATAAAACACAGACTGCACTTAGACACTTAATATCTAGAATCTGTGTGTGTGTGTGTGAGTTTATGACCTTACCATGGCTCTGGTAACCTTTAATCCTAAAGGTCACACACACACACAGACACACGCACACGAACGCGCACACGAACGCGCACGCCCACAAACACACACACAACCTTAGTATAAAAATAAAATGAGGGGGAAATCACGCTTGTCAGACGCATCTGCAAAGGATGTGATTGACCCTCACGAGAGAAACCATACAAGTCTATGGCTCTTTCTTTGTAAGTCAATCTTTAGTTCGGAGAGAATTGATCACTTCTCTCAGACAGGGTTCGAGCGCATAGCGCTGAAACACTATTGTAATTGTAAGGATTTTTATTATTATTAGTGGTTCGAGCGCGTAGCGCTGAAACCCTATTCTAATTGTAAGGATTTTTAGTATTATTAGGGGTCCAAGCAAGCAGTGCGTAGGAACCCTATTGTTTTTATGTGGATTATCCCACTTGTCCCAGGCTGATGATTCTGAAAGTTGATACATTTGTTAATATACAAGCTTGGATGATGCAGTTCAAATTTGGTCCACTTTGCCCATTAGGGGGCGCTATAGCATGCATTCAAACATGACGAGTTTTTTGAACAGAAATCTTGACATGTGAGACATAAAATCAAAACAACTGACTTGCATATATCCTTGATGGGTGTCAACTTTAAAACATAAGAAATGTTTTACATAACTTTCTATCCTTCCGCATAATTTTCATTTGTAGAAAATTGTACTTTTACTAACTAGTCCTAGGTTTTTTTTCCTATCTTCACAATACTTGTGTTATATGAATCCAAAGAGACCCAAATCAAATAATTATCATAAGAAGTTTGACTTTTGTGAACAGCATGGCGAAGATGTGCAAGTGCATTAACGTGAATGTGGCGTAATTGACCGTAATGGACACCAACTTTGGTACAGATGTATAATGTGGTACTGTGAAGATGTGTGCAAAATTTCATTGACATCGGCCAATGGGGGGTGCTACACTAAAGCATTGCATTTATTGCTATATTTCTTCCATGGCCTGTCCACTTCAAACCATTCTAACTCATGATCTGATCAAGATAAAAGAGTGACATTTTCATAAAACGGTCAGTCCGCTCATTGTTAAATTTTCATTCACTGCAACTTGTGGGTTTTGGTGACATCGCTTCACTCTGATTTACGCATAAACTGAAATGCACTTCAATTACGGAATTTCTAAAACGATGCATGCCTATTGTAGAAAAATATGTGAAAGGCTTCCACATTTGGTCAAAATGCATGTATGATAATTACACACAGAAAACAATTAAGCCATAGTTTTGGCATTTGAAGGCACAAGTGTCTCAAACTAAATGTGTTTATATTTTTAGATTTTAAAATTTATTGTCATTAAACATACAAGGCAAGAAATGCAGTTTAGGTCTAACCAGAAGTGCAATAAGCAGCAAGTGCAGGATAAATGTATTAGTTATGAGTTATAAGTATACATAAGGTGATATGTAAAAGAAGAAAATGAATAATATAATATTTACCAATTTACAATATTTATTCATGTAATGTAATCATCAGGATAAGGATGCCAATGTCCTTAGGTTTGCTGTTTTTGTTTTAGTTTCTGCCGTCTGTACCGCTTGTGCTTGGACCCCGTCCATCGCCGCTTGCGGCTATATTTAGGGGTCCAAGCACGAAGTGCGTAGGAACCATATTGGTAGAGGTCTAAGCACGAAGTGTGTAGGAACCATATTGTTTTTCTACTGATTAGGGGTCCAAGCATGAAGTGCATAGGAACCATATTGTTTTTCTACTGATTATCAGGGGTCCAAGCACGATGTGCATAGGAACCATATTGTTTTTCTAACGATTATTAGGGGTCCAAGCGCGAAGTGCGTAGGTACCATATTGTTTTTTACTGATTATAAGGGGTCCAAGCACGAAGTGCGTAGGAACCATATTGTTTTTCTACGGATTATTTTTAGGGGTCCAAGCACGAAGTGCGTAGGAACCTATTGTTTTTCTACTGATTATTAGGGGTTCAAGCATGAAGTGCATAGGAACCTATTGTTTTTCTACTAATTATTAGGGGTCCAAGCACGAAGCCAGTCATTACTTTCAGGTCAAAATCTTCACAGATCAACATCGTAACACAGCCAAACTCGGTACACTACATATACACACACCGTGTTTTAAACGCCTGCAAGACAAGGCACATTTTGCTCCATAGGGGGTGCTATAACTTACACGTGTACATTTCTAAACAACCTCTAACAAATTCTTACACACCTGTGACTGTTTTTTGCTCTACACGCAATCGTCTGACCTGACTTGCTCGTGCTCGAGGGCGCCCGGGATACTGACCACGCCGTCGCTTGGACCACGATAATAACTGCTTGCAGTACTAGTTAGGGTTCCAAGCAAGAAGTGTGTAGGGACCAATTGCTTTTATACTGATTATTATTAGGGGTACAAGCACGAAGTGCGTAGGAACCTATTGTTTTTCTACTGATTATTATCATTATTATTAGTGGTCCAAGCACGAAGTGCATAGGAACCTATTGTTTTTCTACGGATTATTATTATTAGGGATCCAAGCACGAAGTGCGTAGGAAACATTGTTTTTCTACTAATTATTAGTATTAGGGGTCCAAGGACAAAGTGTGTAGGAGCCTATTGTTTTTCTACGGATTATTTATTTATATATTTATTTATTTTTAGGGGTCCAAGTACGAAGTGCGTAGGAACCTATTGTTTTTCTACGGATTATTAGGGGTCCAAGCACGAAGTGCGTAGGAAACCTATTGCTTTTCTACTGATTATTCTTTTTTATTAATAGGGGTCCAACCAAGAAGTGCGTAGGAACCCTACTGTTTTTCTACGGATTATTATTTTCTCTTTCTTTCTTTCTTTCTTTTTCTTCCCTACGTAAAAGTCTGGCCAGGGCCTAAACCGCACAAATTTTACAGAAACTCTTTGGGGGTCGGTTTAGGTCTGCGTGTCAGATCACAAATACACGAAATGGCACATGTGTACCAGAAGGTGGCGCTGTAACGGGCCCATGTACGTTTGTGGTCACATCTCACATCTCACATCTTCTTTCACCTACTTATTCTCTGGGAGGTACTCCACGAAATGTATATCTCCGATTTCCCATAGGCCATGCCCACTGTCCGCCATTTTGGCTGAAGCGCAAAACCTACAAAAGTTAACTTGTCCCAGGACGTTTCTCCCAATGTCGCCAACTTTGGCATACGTCATCTACGTTGACGGCTGCAAAAAGTTACTGAGGCGGATTTTTGATTTATGCAATCATTTTGATATTACATGCCAATTTCTATAGAGCGCGTGTGGCCTATGTTTACTCTGAAGCCAATATCTTCAAAGGTCAAGATCGTAACATAACCAAACTTGGAGGGATATACGTAGATGTAATGTTTTGGACACTTGCAGACTTGCAGAAGATGGCACAATTTAGCCAATAGGGGGCACTATGAATTCCACATTTTTGTATCTCACAAACGGCTTAAAATCAAAATCCGAAACTTGGTAGACATCATGTCGGGCCACTCCTGAGTCAATCGCTGAAATATGTTAATGATTAATTAAAGGGGGCGTGGTCTATTCACTCTGATATTTTTCTGTACGTAAATTACCACCTGGGGCCTAAACCGTAAAAGTTTTGTAGAAACGCTTTGGGGGACTGTTTAGGTCTGTGTATCAGATCTCGAATACGTGAAATGGCACATGTGCTCCAGTAGGTGGTGCTGTAATGGGCCCAGGTAAGTTTCGGGTCACATCTCTGGCACTGTAAGAGATAATCAAATAATTCTTTCACCTGCTTATTCTCTGGGAATTCCCTGCTTATTCCCTTAGGCCACGCCCACTGTCCGCCATTTTGGCTGAAGTGCAAAACCTACAAAAGTTAACTTGCCCCAGGACGTTTATCCGAATGTCACCAAATTGACCATACCTCATCTACGTTAACGGCCGCAAAAAGTTACTGAAGCAGATTTTTGATTCATGCAATCAT
The DNA here is from genome assembly GCA_037974565.1 of Clupeocharax schoutedeni. Classification (NCBI taxonomy): domain Eukaryota; kingdom Metazoa; phylum Chordata; class Actinopteri; order Characiformes; family Alestidae; genus Clupeocharax; species Clupeocharax schoutedeni. The sequence goes on from JBBPDH010000022.1 coordinate 3,379,667, forward strand.
TTTGATGTTACGTGCTAATTACTATAGAGCGGGTGTGGCCTATTTTTATTCTGGAGCAAATATCTCAGGTCAACATCGTAACGTAACCAAACTTTGGACACAAACAACACACAAGAAGTTTTGGACATTAGCAAAAGATAGCACATGTTCACCACTAGGTGGCGCTCTCACAGGCTATTTACATTTTTCGTCATATTTTTGTGTGGGCCAGATCCGGCCCAACAGAATGTTGCTAACTGGGAACAAGCACTTCTGCCTTGAGTTTCACCAAATTTGAACCGTAAGTCCCATTTTTAAAAATTCTTGTTGCATATTAATCCTTGGGATCAGACGATTCATTTCTGCCTAATTAGATTTTTTGCTAATTTGCATAATATACAAAATCAACTTTTGCGAACTAGTCCCTGTTTTTTCGACACATCTGCACAACTGTGGTCTCATTGGAATTGCAACACACTCATTGTCAATAATTATCAAAAACGTGAACATTTGCAAACAACCTGGCCACCATATGCAAATTAAGCTTTTTTGTTTTTGCATACAATGACTTAAAATGCAATTACTCATAAGCCCTTGGGCCAATGCTTACTAAACTTTGGAAACCTATGCAAGTCATAACGGAAAAGCAGTACGTCAATTTGTATCTATATTAACCACTTGGTGGTGCTATGACAGGTCACAAAGCACTTATAGCACAAAATTGCCTCCATCTCTGGCGCCGTGTGGCCAATGAGCTCAAAATTTTGCATTCCACACCAGAAGACATTGCTGTAGCACATTTTCGAATTTAAGGGACATCATGCAAAAGTATCATGAAATACATGGCCGAAATCAGCCTAGGGGGCGCCAAAAACTTTGACGTGGCAAAAATCACCGTTACCCTAGCCCGATGATTCAGAAACTTGGTACATTTGTTAACGTACCAGCTTGGATGATGCAGTTCAAATTTGGTCCACTTTGCCCATTGGGCAACACGTTCAAACATGACAATGGTTTTCCGAACAGAAATCATGACATATGAGACATAGAATTAAAACAACTGACTTGCATATACCACTGATGGGTGTCAACTTTAAAACCTAAGAAATGTTTTACATAACTTTCTTTCCTCGCGCATAATTTGTATTTTTACGAACTAGTCCTAGGATTTTTGTCCTATTTTCACAATGCTTGTGTTACATGAATCCAAAGAGACCCAAATCAAATAATTATCAAAAAACAGTAAAAATACAGTACAGTACAAAAAAAAGCTACAGTAAAAAAATTTAACTTATTGCTACATTGCTTCAATGGCCTGTCCACTTCAAACCAGTCTAAAACATGATGCGATCAAGATAAAAGAGAGACATTTGCATTAAACGGTCAGTCTGCGCATTATTAAACTTTCATACACTGCAAATTGTGGCTTTTGGTGACATCGCTTCACTCTGATTTACGCATAAACTGAAATGTACTTCAATTACGAAATTTCTGAAATGATGCATGCCTATTGTAGAAAAATATGGGAAAGGCTTCCACAGTTGTGTCAAAATGCATGTAAGATAATTACACACAGAAAAATATTAAGCAATAGTTTTGGTATTTGAAGGCACATGTGTCTTAAAATGAATGTGTTTATATTTTTAGATTAGATTAAATTTAACTTTATTGTCATTGCACATGTACAAGTACAAGGTAATGAAATGCAGTTTAGTTCTAACCAGAAGTGCAATAAGCAGCAAGGGCTGGATAAAGGTATAAGTTATGAGTTACCAGTTATGAGTTATAAGTTATGAGTATACATTTACGGCATTTAGCGGAAGGTGATATGTACAAGAAGAAACAGAATAATATAATATTTACCGATTTACAATATTTATTTATATATTATCATCAGGATAAGGATGCCAAGTTTCCTTAGGTTTGCTGTTTTTTTTTTTTAGATTCTGCTGCTTGTATTTGGACCCTGCTCATCGCCGCTTGTGGCTATATTTATTTTTATTGTTACTATAAACACCAATACTGAACAAAAGGTGCCCAAAGTGCAAAAAGGAAAGCATAAACACTATAGTTAAATATATTGAAAATGTCACATAACATTATTATTAGAGGATGTGTGACAGTCCAGCTCTGCTGTTTACACTCCTCATTATCAGAGAAGATGGTGATTCCATGATGGTCTACATTACTTCCTTTTTATAGCCCTATTAAAAGACTGTGTTAATAAATGCTAATTGTGTGAGTCTGAAATCACGTGCAGTAGAGTTTGTAGTGTTCATTGAGCACTTTCTTCTGTAGTGCACACTGCCGTGGGTTAAGTGCTGTCCTAAACTAACATTTTGCTTGCAATTCTCTATGCCGCCAAAATATCTACCATTTATACTGCAGTATACATCGGCAAAATAATTTTATTAACGTTACATTTATACAAACTTAAATTTACATGGAACAGTTGCCTCTGCTTGGGTTTGCATTTCACTGTTGTCCAGTGTGTCCGAAATGGCGCACTTGCACACTTTTAGCGCGCGACAATGCAGATCCTGTGGCCACAGATTACTTTACATAAATGTAGGGATAAACCACCAGAGATACTATAGTAAAAATATGCATTCCTTTTGCATTCCTTGCCTTTGTCAACCAAACATCGAACAAGTGTTGTCATGACTAGTTTAAGAGTAACAGCTTTGTTCTTTTTAAACTCTGATCAGAATTCTCCTCTCTGACCTGCAGGGCCTCTAGACGGACAGGAGAAGGCTCCAGTGAGCCACCAGCAGACCCAACCGCATCTCTGTCAAAACAGGGCTCTTCATGGTGATAGGTAACCAGAGTCACACACAACTGCAGCAGCCAGCATGGTGTTTCCGGAAAGGCCTGCACACCTGTCCCAGACAAGGGTAGACTGGTATCGCTCTCTCTGTGGCTGGACTGCATCCAGCTGAATGATGGCTGCTGTGGTGTTTCACCTCTAGAGGCACTGGGCCCGTCACTCAGTCCAGGCTGCTGCAGGAGGAGCCACATTTCTTGCAAGGGAGCCTGGGCAGAAACCAGTGCCCCCAAGAGAGTGAGGCTGGACACACGCACATTTACATCTGAAGGGAGGAATAGGTGTCAGGATGAGAGAGAGAGAAAGACAATGACATGTCAGAGCGCTGCTGTGTTATGTGGAGCAGACATTTTAGGATTGGATGAGGGTGGCCCACCTCTGTGCCGGACATATGGGTGGATCTGTTTCCAAAGAGGGCCCAGTAAGCCTGGCCTGAGACGGTTATAGGGCACATTAGACACCAAGTGAGCAAAGCACTGAAATGGAATACAAAGACATTCATTGTAAATGTTCACGCTAGATTTTAAAGGAGGATTTCTTTGTTACAAGCAGTTTATGTTTTCAGAGGAAAAAAGTGAAATGCTTTGACATTGTGAATGAGCTTTATACACAGTGTAAACACTGCTAAGCTTCTTTTTTTTAAAATGTACAGTGCACTCCCAAGTGGATAAGTACATATGCAAGCTGCAAAAATATTTTTAGAATTAATTCATGATTAGGACATCACAACCAGGAATACATTTCCTGCTGAACAACAGTGTTATAACTGTCAGTAATTGTCATTAGACTACTTGAACTATTTGCCTGAAAACAAAACACAGCTGTGCACATAAAACAAGGTGCCCAAACTCATCTTGGCAATTGCTTGTGTCATTACCTTTATGATTTGTGTAAGTGTCTGGGAGGAGGACTCCGCAAGTAGTGCCAGAAGAAGACAGCGGTGAAGCTCTCTCAGGCTGGCTGCAAGTATAGCAGAAAACGGAGTAAAGGCTTGTCGAGGAGCGCTGGTATCCTCAGCCACAGAGAGAAACTGACGAGAACCTTCTAAAAGGGCAGAAAGCACCTGCAGTGACGCTGCACGCACCTGCAGAACATTCAAGCAAAAAGAAAAAAACAAATACATAACTAGTGCTGCCAAGCTTGGCAGTCCGTTATTTATTTTTAGTTTTTAACCCAGTGACCACTGAGTATGCTAGCCTGCTCTGATACCTTAGGGGAGGGATCTTTAAGAGCAATAGTGAGGAGAGTAAGGGAAGGAGGGCTTCCCATACCAGGAGAGTCAGGAATGAAGGATGACCAGTAACCATACAGAACCCTCTTCTCCAAACACTTCACCACTGCCAGGAAACACTGCAAAGCACTCTGCCGTACACGAGCGTAGTATAACCTTCACAATAGAGGCCAACCAATTAAACCACAACACAAATAACGGAAAAAAAACATAAGCAAAGCAAAATGTTATGCCGCAAATATAACAAATATAGCCACAAATTAAAATGGCATTGTTTACAGAACCAAGCAGCCTTATTGATTATCATAAGAATTAGCATTCCCTCGAGGTATTGGCTCCTACCCTCTATACTAAAATTCCCCGTACACGTTTCTCTCATCTAACAAACCAAATACTTAATTAGCTTAATAGTGGGATTAAATAACTATTTAAGCTCAATTTTACCAGACATTCTAGTAACATCAACTGTAATGCAGCTATTACCTGGAACAGGACTACAATTACAGATTTGGTTACACGGGGTAATAATGGCTGACTGTAAAGAAATTGACAATTCATGCTGAATCAGGATCTTATCCAAAATCACATAAAATACGAATTGTACAGGAGTAATGAATCTTGATTTCAGTCATACGGGCTTTCTGCCCTGCTCCAGTATTGCCTGCTCCAGCTGAATATGGAGTTCTTCATAAACTGTGTCAGGGGTTGTGGCGGAGGAAATACACGAGAATGTATTGATACAGGGGTACTTCATGTCAAGTATGGAGAATTCCTACTGTAAGAACATAAGAAGACAGGTCATATTTGATTAAACCTGATTTTGGACTGTATTCCTCCTTCAGGATCAGAAAACTCTGAGTCAGAGCTGCCTTTTTTCCCACAGGGGTGGAGCTGGGGGCCCATTTCTAGCTGTAGAGGGGCAACAGACTGAGACGACCCAATATGGCCTTCTAATAGTCCTGCTCCTCTACCTCCTCCCCTCACAATGGGCCCTGGGTGTGGCTCTTCATCATCTCCCTCCTCTGGTCCACCATCTGTCTTCCCTTCTGCTGTGGCTTTCTTCACTTTCCCATGTGATTTTCGCTTCTTAATATGATGAGACTAGAGGGTATACAGATGAGATAATTACTTCTATGAGTAATATCTTTCTCACTGTTCCTGGCTAAGTCATTCTATTAGTGTTAGCTTTATACACATAATTATCTGCTTCCTATTCAGTTCCTCATCCCTTAGCATTCACTGACTTTTCAACAAGCCAATACTTCCATTCCACACTACTGAATAACTAATAATTACGACAATCCACAATAAGAGTATGACTTTGTATTGTTTTTCATGCAATTAATTAATAATAACTTTAAAGGTTTAATCTTAAGTCTGCTTAATAGGTATCCACTACAAATTATTCAGTGACTATGAAATTCACTAGGTGTACTGGACCTTCCATTACTTCATGCAACACTACACACTGGTAACCTTTGTTTAAAGGAACAGTTATAAGAAAAATCATATGCATAAAATCATACTCCCCATATACACACGGTTATCTGATATTTGAGGATAAAAATAAAGCCAAACATATCTCATGGCTGAGCAACAACCTTTCGAGTAAAGGGAAAAGTCTGTAAATTAACACTGGAAAAAACTTAGCATACTGCTGATGTTTTTCTCTGTATTTGCAAGTCCTGTGCAGGTTCAGCTTTGGCTGCAGGAACTGTCTCATACTGGGGCAGAGGCGCTGGGTACAGAACCTGCGGCATCTCCACATTTATTCCTGGCAACCCATGAAACATGTATTTCTACCAGGCAGAGACACAGAAACACACAGTCACCCAAAATAATGAATTAAATCTTCTTCTATGACAAAACCAAATATAGCTGCAAGCAGCAATTACCGGGGGTTCAAGCATCTGAAGGGTTTTGAGGTTGACTTAAGCACACTGAAAATGGACAACAGGCTCATAGACATACAAACAGACATACAGAAACATACACACAAATGAAATGGTTAAAGTATTATATTAAGATGAACACACAGACAAACACATACACAGGCATACATTCAAACACATTGAGTTGCTATTTTAGATATTTGAAATAAATGATAGGTGACAGTAATTGCAAGTCTTCTCTTTTAAAGAGTTTATATCGTGATTTTTTATGTTATAATACAGATTTTATATAATAGAGGTTTGCTGATGTCTCCATCAGCAAACCTGTAAAGCACTGATTTGGTTTTCACTGAGCCCATTAGTGGTCTTCTGCTGCCACCCAGTGGTTAAAATTGCAATTTCATATTAAAAATTGTGCTTAAGTGTTGTAACTATTATAGTGTTTTTTGTCAAAACTATTCAATTGACATCATTAATCCCAGAGACAAAGTTGTTCAGATGCAGAAGATCTATGGTATTATATGAAGAAACATTCTATAAGCGAATGTATGAGGGATTTAAGGGTCATTTAGTCTGGAAATATTGTGCTTTTGAGACGTTTTTAGTGATGTATAGTGCTACCTATATTCTGAGCTCTATGAAACTTTTCTTGCTAGCTGAGACTCATCTGTCAAATGTTTCAACCATATTTTATAAAGTTTTGTGTTTTAGTTTTGGTTTTATAGGCTTTTGAGTAAATGTGGCCACTGCACTTATTAAATGACCCTGTTACAGCCAACCTAAATACAAAAGTAATTTTTTTTAAATCATTATTAATCTAGAGGGTCCAGAGAATGGTTGTGTGTTAGTTTGAAGGAGGTTTTTAACATTTTTGTGAAAAATTAATGAACGGTTTGATTGACAGCAATGGTTCTTGCAACGTTGCTCAGAATGAGGAGACCAATCATATGATATGTTTTTGTTAAAACATCATAGACCTAATTCCGCATTAACATTTTTGGTGTCCGTGGACCCAAGGATTACAACAATGTAAAGTTTTTGAGTCTACGACTAGTGGTTTAGCAGTTATTAGCACTAAACCATTTTGGATAGCTATATCACCCCCTATGGTCTGATTGGGCCGAATTTCTGCATCTGAGTAGCGGACAAGATGACTAACTCCTGAAAAAGTTTCAACTCTCTACGGCTTACGGTTTGGGCTGCACGACCCTTTTTATTGCAGGAAGAATAATAAATATAGCCGCAGGCGGCAATGATCATGGTTCGAGTATCTGAAGGGTTTTGAGGTTGTATAGGGCAACACTTAAACACATTGAAAATGGACAATAGTCTCATAGACACACACACACACAGAGACATACAGAAACACACACACGAATGAAGTGGTTAAAGTACTATATTAAGATGAACACACAGGCACACACATGCACAGGCATACATTCACATACATTGAGTTGCTATTTTAGATATTTTAAATAAATGACAGGTGACAGGTATTGCAAGTCTTCTCTTTTAAAGAGTTTATATGGTATTTTCAGGTTTCACTGCAATGATTTTCTGCAATATTTGTAAAATGTGTATGAGCAAAATGATAAAGCTTTATTAAAAGGGATTTTTAATGTTATTATAGAGATTTTATAATGTCTCCATCAGCAAGCGTATAAAAGACTGATTTGGTTTTCTCTGAGCCCATTAGTGGTCTTCCGCTGCCACCCAGTGGTTATAATTGCAATGGATTTGGTTTTATAGGATTTTCAGTATATATGAACAATGCACTTATTAAATGACCCTGTTACAGATAACCTAAAGACAAAAGTAAACATTGTTTTGATAATTAATCTAGAGAGTCCAGAGAATGGTTCTGTGTTGGTTTGATCCAAATTGAGCGACAAATCTGAGACTCGTTTGAAAAAGGAGGTTTTTAACATTTTTGTGAATAATTAATGAACGGTTTGATTGACAGCAATGGTTCTTGAGGCAAAGTTGCTCAGAATGAGGATACCAATCATATGATATGAATTGTTTGTGTAAATATATTAATATATGACTATGTTTTAAAGCCTGAACACATTGTCTATTGAAACAATGTGTTATTGAAGCATTTTTAACAGTTATAGCGCCACCTATGGTCTGATCTTCATGAAACTTTAAAAAATCTTGGTAAGAACATGTCTCACATGACTCTTTACAATTATTCAAAGTTTTGAGTTTTTGTTAACCCTTTGCAGGCCTTTGAATTTATTTGTCTGCCCCATTTTTTAATGAGCTAGTTAGTGTTACATTTTTTTGATAATTATTGATCTAGAGAGTCCACAGATTATCTCTGCTGTGGTTTGGTTCCGATCGGGCGAAAAACCAGGGACTAGTTTGCAAAAGTACGTTTTTAACATAATTGTTCATTACTAATGAACGGTTTTATTGATAGCAATGTTTCTTGAGCCAAAGTTGCTCAATATGATAAGTTATCAAAATGATCAAATGATATGCATATTGTGTGGATATGTGAAACACCACGTCATTACTGAGCCAAAAAACTTGTCAGCTCCAACTAGTGGCCGATTTCTTTCAAATTCTTACACACCTTTAGGACCATGATTCGAACATGCCAATCGAATTTCGTTCCGATCAACCTCTGTTACCCCTGTCAAATAAGTGAAATTGACTAATTGGCCAATGGCGGCCATGTTTTTTGAGATACACCAATGTCCTCATAGGTCCTTATCGGACATTAGACAAAGACATTGCACACCAAATTTCAAGTCGATCGGACTTAAGGCTTTCTAGAAACAGTTTTTCCAACTTTATACCGCCCCCAGTGGCAAATCTGTGAAATTTGTTTTGATTTGACCAGAGTTCTTCATAATACACATATGTATCATGTTTGCTGAAGATACCTCTTTTCGTTCATGATTTATAGCCAACTGTTGCAAAATAGTTTTTCCAAAGTTGAACTTTTTTGGGTGCCATTTTGAAACTGAGTGGAAATTTCAACTTTTTTTGATAATTATTAATAATCACTATCCACTAGGGGTGTGATGAGACGCTTTTTCCACGAGACGAGATGAGACACGAGACTGGGTTCAGGAGAACGAGACGAGACTTTGACATTTTTTTAAAGAAATCCTCAATGTTTAAATATATCGCAAAAATAGCCTTTTATT
>JBBPDH010000022.1:3486282-3514318 GCA_037974565.1 Clupeocharax schoutedeni
TATATATAAGTTTAAGGCCTCTATAATCAGTTCAAAATGTAACAGATAAAAGACAGACGGTAAAAACACTTACCAGAGTTGTGTTAGGCAATGCAAGAATATTTGAGAAAATGTGAAACCAAAACAAAGGAATCCAAATCATCTCAGTTTTACGAGGAGATCCTTGAGATCATGAAGGTGTACACCTCTCACTAAGAGGAGAAGACACTGAGACGTCTCCTGGTCTAGGACTGCCTCCTTGGCTATAGTGCAACAAAAACGTGTGCTGTTGCCCAAACCACAATAAAAAGAGGGATTGTCCAGTACTATACAGTATTAATTGTAAACCACAGTTTTATTGCACTTTGACAACATCCTGCATGGGCAATTAAAACCAGATGGTCGAGGGAAATGTAAAACTTTTCTGTTACAGAAGAGGTGAGAAACAGCCAGGCACGTTTACGTACACAGTACATACGTAAATGCATACCTTCCAGAAATGTGCAGGGTCCTGTCTGACCTTGTACAAGTAACACTATATAAGGGGAATGCTGGCAAATGTGGATGTTTCTTTTTGTAGTTCTTTTTTTTAAATCACAGACACAACTCAACTTGCCTTGTATCGAAAATGCTACTGGTCATGGCTATGAAGGTTTCAGACAGCATTTTTCTGGGAACACATCTGTTGGCCATTACATTGCCTTGCTGAGTAAGCACACATAAAAGGCTCTACACAGTAAGTGAAAATAGGCAGAAAATTTTTTTTTTTTTACAAAGGAAAGATACTGGTTTTCTTTCCTATGTAAATTGCCAGGTTGTTGTACAAAAATATATTCTTAATAGGCTGGAAAGTCTTTTAAAATATTGGATTTTAAATGTGCCACAGAAACTCTAGGACAGTCTAACATGCTAAATATTAAGCTTATTCATGCAGTAATCAGTTTTCATATAAATAGGCAGTGATGGAAGTGGAGTTTGCCTACAACAAAGAGCCTTAGGATTCTTTTAATCCAACTTTATCAAATAGAAGTGGCACTAAAACACAACAATCAAATATAGAGCATTATTTCAGAATAACAATATTGCTAAATTTATACAGTACACAAATGCACACACACACATACATGGCTGCTGGAACCATTATAGCAAGGGGGAGCACCACTTAGTTTTCTCTGATTATGGATATTATTTGCCTATTTGTCATCATGCAGGGTAAATATAGTAATACATTATAGTTATACATTATAGTATAGTAATACATTAATTTAAATTAATTTACAGTTCTAAAAATACAGGGCTTAAAAAATCTATCCTCTTATAGAAGGTTTGTGAAGGTACAGCATGTTTCAAGTTACATTGGATAAAACTATTATCGCTCAAACAATACTTACTTAGATTCTCCTTCAACATATCTGCATGAAAATGTGCTTCTCCTCTCCCTTACACATGTTCTCTGTTGTCACTCTCCATTACCATTGCAACCACCTACACATTCTCCCATACTGACACGGAACAATTATCAGTAGAGATTCTGTCAGTTTTGGATAAAATAGAGAGTAAGCCAGAATCGACTGCTTATAGTTTTTGGATTTTGCCAGAGAAAAATGATATAAGAGAGTTACAGAAGGCAGATAAGTATAGGTGAGGTGGTAGAGAGTCAAGGGTTGGATAATGTTCTTATACAATGAGAACCGTGCTTTGTATTACCTTCATTAGAGCAGATTAAATCAGAGTACTAGCTGCATTTGGCTTGAGTTATACAGCTCTTGTAATGGAGCAGATGTTCTTGTGTATGTCTTTGTGGACATGTAATTTAGAAAATTATCTGTTATGGGGAGTTCATCAACTGTAAATCTAAAATGTGGCCTTAAGAGTGAGGACGTTAATTTGCTAGGGGCATGACGTTTTTTGTTGTTTTTTTTAAAGCAAATTTATTGTCGACAAAGAGAGCAAAAATATTAAATGACATGTATTCGTGGTCAATGAACATCAACGTTCTTTTAACTTATGTTTATGTTCTCTCAAAAAGAGGACAGTCTGATCTGTAGGGGGAGAGGGAAACGGGTTCATGTTGTCATGGTGACTGTTTAGCAACAACCAAGATGGCTGAGGAGAAGGAAGCGTTTGAGCAAACCTACACGTTTAATCTGCTTTCCAGTAAAACATTCACATTTCATCAAGATTTGCATACGTTAGGACTTTTGATGAAGTGGTGAGAATATAACCTGCAAAATCTCGCAGAAGTTTTATCCACTTATATTATAAGCCTAGATAAATTTCGACAGCACATGCACCGTTAGCCATCTCTATTCAATTTCCGTGCTTCTTTATAGCTTTCATTTATTCGTTCTTATATGCCTCCAAGATAACTGGTTTGACCGCGTCTCACACCCAGAATTTGTCTGAAAACCCTGTAGTGCATACGTAGATGACTTTGTGAATTTTCATGTTTATATCTATATTCTGTGTTTTCACTAAGTCCATATTTGGGAGAATTTCAACTCAGGCCTTTAACTTTGATCAGACATTCCAAACTCAACCATCATATTATTTATTATGATAGTATTGATGTGACTTGCCTTTTTATTTAGAATTTCTTTCAGGACCCCTGTGCGAAAAACAACCTGAAGATGCTGGATACTTCTGGGATATGGAAACCTTTGGGTAGGTCTGGGTTATCACAGCTGCAAACCTAGGTTTCTTTTTTTCCCCTTTTTAGTCAGGCACTGAGCAATTCAGAAATTCTTTTTAAATAGGCAAGAACATCACACATGTTGACGTGGAAGCTGTTCCCTGCGCTAAAGTATCTGTAGATATATTTGATCCAATTTTCTCAAGTGGAATTGTGCGTCCCTCTGGACACATTGTCAGATGTTACCATGAAGTACATCCTGACTTTGATGAGTTGAGAATGGTAATCATTCAGCATTCAGAAAATTTAATATGATGTTAGTAAGTGTAGTTCACATAAGATGTACTGATCACTATTTTTTTAACAGATGTTACTACAGGAGGACTCTGAAAATCATCATGTGGTCAGTTCATGTGACCGTCAGGAGTTTCTGTTCAGGTTGTTAAGCACATAGTGCTGGGTGATGAACTTTGCCAGTATGAAGATGTCATCAGTCCTTACATCAAAACTGCAAAAATGATATACAAAGATTTGGTGAGGCAAGTGTCCGTAGTAATAGTTTACTCAGGATGTATCTGAGTTGTTCAATAAGTAAACTTAAATATTAATTTGCATTTCACCTAGTGGTCACCTCAGGTCTCAATTATAGTGTTTAATAGTGTGCTGCATTTAACTTGACTTTATTGTTTATACTGGTGGAGTGGACAGCTTTGATTCAGAAAGCTCCAGAGTTCTTCTACAACCTACAATGTAAAACGGATAAATTTTTTTGGAATATGTAAATTGTTTTTTTTTTTTTTTTAAGTGTACATAAAGACTCAAACACAAAAGAGATCCAGGTTGTCTCAGTGATCTTGACAGTCTCTGCTTATGTAAGTATTAACACATTTTGTGTTCTAATTAATTATATTATCGTGCTCCTGTTTTCAGAGTGTTTTTGATGACTATTCGGCGTTGTTGTCATTTTTTTTTTTCAAAATTCATAATTGAATCATTATGATGGTGGTTTGATGGTAATATTAATCAACTGTTATAGTTTCTACAATGCAAATATGTTTTGTTGTTTGAAAAGATTAGACCTACATCTTTGTACTGTCATGCATAGTTATCATAAAAGTATTAAGCTTATTCAACTGAATATTTCAGCCTGTTCATGAAAAAAGAATATATGAGGTAGCTTTTACAGGCAATAAGATGTCTGGGTCCTGTCTCCACTACTATGTGACTCAGTGTTTTGGAATGGAACATTTCACTTCAGTTCACTCTGTATGAGGTTATTTGCATTTTAATGACTGAATTATGCCCTGCAGAGAATCAGTGAAATTGTGCTTCAATGCTACATTAAATTATGACATGATGAAAAAATGGCTCTAATCGTGTTTTTGCTTGAATTTCTGTAATGCTTTATTAGGATGAGTATGGTTTGTACTATCCATCTGGAAAAGACAACGAGCAGACATTCACCTATCTGTGCATCGATCTTTTCAAAAGACATGTGTTTGTCTTGTACCACAGTTTCGGCATTGGCCTCTTCGCTGACAAGAGTGTGCTATGATCTTGATATTCTGTTACATTACATGTTATTGTTAAATAGCAAAGTTGTATTAGAAATTAACACATCATTGCTGTCATTTCATGATATACATGGATTTGGTGAGGCAATTTGTCCATTGTCTAGGGTCTTTATTGAAAAAAAAAGAAAAATGAATAGGAAAGTTAGAGGAGAAAAAGAGGCATGTAGTGCCATCTCCTGGACAAAATCCAGAACACACGTTTCAGAAAACCTGATCCCAGAGGAAATTGTATCAGTGAACATTGAACAGTATTGATTGTATTACTGTAGCTGTTATTTTACATTATGTGGTTTTGTACATATTTTTTAACATACAGTTGAGTTAAAAAGTCTGATATCACATTGAAATTATGGGCGTTTTTAAATTTATACCTGAAAAAAAAAATTAAAAAAGAGAAATGTTACAAGAATACACAAGTAAAACGAACAAGAATTATTGTAGACTTTGGACTTGTTGTGGTCTCTATTTAAATTTCTACAAATTTGTGACATTTGTTTGTGACTGTGTTTGGGCTTTGATACAAAAAAGGTCAGATATTTTATTAGTCTTTTCTCATCTGTGTGTTTAAGATGATGGTTGGGTCAAAGGTTAAAATGAGTACAGGCTTTATTTTATGCCTTCAATAAAGTTGCATTTTTTAAGCCATCATTCCTTTATACTTTTTTTTTATTTGTTACTCTGGTTTCAGTGTACATGCTACATATTTTTCTTTACACTAAAGCCTACTAATGTGAATCACCTTTAACAACATATTTTTATGTCTGAATTGAAGAGTAAAAAGTTTTGGAATTAAACTCACACTTTACCTTTCAAATTGTATGCAACCTGATGATCAGGTGAACTAATCCTAAACTGAGTAAAACTTTTGTAATTTAATGGTAGCAAGGCCTAAACAATTCACCAAAAATGTGTAAAGGATATTACTGATGTCATAGTTTTAAAGTTTATGTTATTTTTGCTAGGATATATGCAAATGTTGTACTTAACCAAAAATGTTTATTTGTCACAAACCCAGTTATACAGCAGGTCAGATACAGTGAGGTAGAGTTCAGTTCCTGATATAATAATAATAATAATAATAATAATAATAATAATAATAATAATAATAAATACATTTTATTCATAAGAGCCTTTCACAACACTCAAGGTCACTTTACAGAAGTTAAGTAATAAAAATTGAAGAATAAATACATTTTTTAAAAAAGAGTTCTGAACCATTCACTTCCCAGTCTATACAGTCAATATATGGACATCAAACAGAAAAAAATGATTTCACCATGTATGGACTGTATAAAAAACAATCTATTTATACATCGAAACACAGCGTCTATAGACAGCTATACAGTAGTTTAGTCCACCCATTCATTTCTGAAATATCATATTGGGACACCGTGTGTGTTAATCAGAAATCCAGAGATTATTCCGCATGTGTTAGTCTTTTAAAAGTTCATGTGGTAAAAAGCAGGGTAACTGGCTTTATTCAGTCAAAGGTTTAATTTCGATAAACAAAGGCAATCACATTAATTCAAACTTCAGAGTCAGATCGAGTTTTGTTTTATGGGTTTTTACACTATACGTATTCGGTTTCGTTTTGATGTGAGGGCGGAGCCCTCTCTTTCTTTGGAAAGTCCCCAGTGTTCTCGGAAAACGGAGAACTTTTCAGAATTTTTGTTCAGTACGTGCTGGGGCTGTAAAACCGGACAGGTGGTTTTGTGAACCTTGTGCGCTAGTTGCTTCTGGACTTGTTGAACTCTTCTGGTAAGTTTTGTGTTTTTACAGTTCTGGTCTGAACGCTTCACCTTTAATCTCTTTATGCACTGTCATGTTTTACCCATTTCTAATTTAACAACAGGGTTTATTATTATATAAAGCAATAATTATTGGCACAAAACATAGTTATTGTTTATTTTTATAGCTATTTTTTAAAACCTAAAACACTTTCTGTGAGGCATATTTAAACAACGAAATACTATGTGTACTGCGAAATAAACATGCAGCAATAATACAGATAAGAAAATATATTTAAAAAATAAGTCATTTGCAAAATATTTAAGATCTATATGCGTATATTGAAAGCGAAATATTTTACAAGTATTTTTACACAAGCACACATTTAACAGGTAATAAATAAGAAATTTCTGTGTTTTAGACGATTCTTTTTTGTTGCGTGGGTCGCGTGTTCCTTTAAATGTGGATTAGCCGTCAGTGCTTGCGACAACGGCCAGGCTTTCCGTGAGCCATTTTCTGCTCGTTTTCTATAGATGGAGGACGCATAAAAACGCTTGCAACATACATATTTTTTTGGCGTGTTGTGGTGAGTTTCTTCATACCTATTGCTTTCTGAGTGGGCTGGAAATTTCCCCGTGTTTGGTTTCTCACTGTCCGCTTCGCTATGACGAGGACTGTGTGATAAGTAGCTAACTGCGTGGAATGGAAAATCCCCTTTGAAAATGGAGGTTGTTCTTTTAGACGGAGGTGAAACTCCATAGCTAACGCTGGTTCTGTGGTTTTATCGGTTTTCTTACAACACATAGGAAAAGCACATTTATTTGGGGTTTATTTTGTTGCCATCAGGTGAGCGTTGTAACCTAGCAAAGGGGCTTTACTTTGTGTTGTCTTAGTAACTGGCTATAGGCGTAGCGTTGTTACAGACATCCGCTTTTGAGAAAGAATGAAGGGAGTGACTCTGTAATTATAGGTGACGGTATGGCTTGGATGTTTTACTACTGGTATGAGAAAAGACTTCAGCAGAACACGTAAACGGAGCAGCTAGTGGGCTCGTAGTTAGGGGGTTGCCCCTGTGAAGTCGTAGGTTCGAATCCTAGGACTGCCAGTTGCACCACTAATGTAAGGTTGGGCAAAGTACCATCCCCACACACTGCAGAGAAGAAAAATTACATTGCTTACACTGTGAGCGTTGGTGTGTTCATTTGTGGCTATAAGGGGGAATTTTACATAATTTAATTCCATCTAATCGCCAACGGAACAGCAAAGAGTGACGACAGGGTAACCCGTGGTGGCTGATTCATATTGGATCAGTAGGTGGTGCTCTTGATGAAAATGAAGAACTGGTTGTACTGGTCGTTACCAACGGATTTGTAGTGATCTTCCCCTTCCTCTTTCTCTGCATGTAACATTGTTCAGCCTTCCCCCTTTTAACTTTCCTTCCATTGTGTTGCCTTATTAAGTCTAATACGACAAGAACTAAAAATAAGAGGCATGTTGTGTCAAATTCTATCATATAATAGTCAATCCCAAAGCAGTTACTACCCAGTCAGATGACCTGGTGAAACTGTTAGGCAGGATGAATGACCAAAGTAATTCATTAATGTAAGGCACAATTACCTTCCATTAAAGGGGGGGGGTGCATAACCAAACTCTTGTACTTCCTAGTTGGTCTAAATTTAATTTAGTATGTCCTGTTTGATGTAAATGCTGTAACTGAACTGTGCCAATACTGTGTTCACCAGTACATGTTGCCCACTCAAAGCATGCAATGACTTTTTTTCTTCTATTATCTACAGGTGACTGTAAAACTGAAGTTAAGGAAGATCTCATTTCAAGCCAGACAGCTCTTTTTTGTTTTAAAAGACATATTTTAATTTTATAATTACATTTAATCTTCTGCCATGGATACCTAAACACAAACCTGAGGGATGTCCAGCAGGGAGAAAGGCTTTATTTGGCATATTTAGGTGTTGGTTACCAGTCTGTATTGTTTAACTTTAAGTAGTTATAGTCATTAATGCATCATGCCTGATTTAAAGATGAGGTCTTTGCTGTATAGTTTGGTTATGTTTGTCAGTGATCCTGGATGAACACAGACAGGGCATATGGGCAGTCAGGTCATTATATTAATTCATGTTCTGTGTAGTGGATCAGTTATGCTTGTCTGGCAGTTTCACAATCAGTTGTTTTCTAGAGGATTTCTGGTCTGTGTTTTGATATCATTCCATTACACATGAGTATATGGATTATTGGTTGACCAGCATTATCTTGTGACCTTTGGTCTCAAGTGATTGTCATTGGTGGTGGTGGGTTTCAAGTCATCTTAAGTTCAGCCACATATGCTATGACATTAATTTTCCTAAATATGACAAGTAAAGCCTTTCTCTCTGAAGGACATCCCTCCTTTCTTGTTTACCATGGAAATTTTACAAAACAGCCCTTTCCTAAGAGGTCTTTGCCGAAATGGTGCACCACCAGATCTACAGTATGATAATACAAGTGAACTATATCGCATCTCCACTTTTGCCAAGTTCCCCTCTACTGCAGCTGTGACCGAGAGAAGCCTTGCCCGTGCTGGCTTTTACTACACTGGTGTAGGTGATCGCGTTCAGTGTTTTCGCTGCAATG
The DNA here is from genome assembly GCA_037974565.1 of Clupeocharax schoutedeni. Taxonomy (NCBI): domain Eukaryota; kingdom Metazoa; phylum Chordata; class Actinopteri; order Characiformes; family Alestidae; genus Clupeocharax; species Clupeocharax schoutedeni. Next base: position 3,494,824 of record JBBPDH010000022.1, read on the forward strand.
TCACTGCTGAGAACTGGCAGTCAGGTGAATGCCCAGCAGAGAGACACAAACAGCTCTCTCCCAACTGCACATTCATCCAGAGCCTACCTGCCACAGCCAACCTTCTGTCATCTTCCCATTCTGCCTTTTCTCCTCTCCGTAATGTTGCTGTGCTTCAAATAAACGCTTCTGTTCCTGCTCCTGCCACAGGCAGTACAACATCTGCTGCTGCATCAACTTCAGGCCAGACTGATGAGCAAGCTGGTTACCTTAATATGGGTTTCAGTAATCTTGCCCCTTCCAGTCCTCTCTCATCTCGTGGAATAGAAGACATGTCTCATCAGCGACCTCCTGCTTGTCACAATCCAAGCATGCGTCGAGAACAGGATCGTTTGGATACCTTTCAGAACTGGACGGTCACAACAGTTACACCTGCTGAGCTTGCAAAGGCTGGTTTCTACTATCTTGGTCAGGGGGACAGAGTGGCTTGCTTCAGCTGTGGAGGGCAACTTAGCAATTGGGAGCCTGGAGATAGGGCAGTATCTGAACACCAGAGACATTATCCCAACTGCCGTTTTGTAAGAGGTGATCGAGCAGATAACGTGTCTATTGCCACCAGTAGTGGACTTGCTAATGTTTCCAACCCAGCAATGCAACAGTGTGATGAGAGGCTGCTCACGTTTGTCAACTGGCCAGCAAGAATACCAGTTCGACCAGACCAGTTGGCCAAGGCTGGCTTTTACTATGTTGGTAAGTTTATTTAACTCATTTTGAGTATTATGAGTTTTTTCTTGTGGCAATATGGTGTTATCTAATAAACAATCTTTTCACAGGCCGTAACGATGATGTGAAGTGCTTTTGCTGCGATGGAGGACTTAGATGTTGGGAATCGGGTGATGATCCATGGGTAGAACATGCCAAATGGTTTCCTAGGTGAACAAGGGATTGTTTTCCAGTATACTGCTTACCTTTATTTATTTTGCACTGTCATTGTTTTAAAACTGTTCCCGTTTCAGGTGTGAGTATCTTTTGCAAGAAAAGGGACAAGAGTTTGTTCATCAGATTCAAGCCAGATTTCCAAGATTGTTTGAACAGGTGGGTGAAAAAAGTACTTAAAAGTACTTAGAAAACAGCATTGTTACATTTGTTAACAAGGGAACAACCATATCTTCTACAGCTATTGACTAATGGAGACAACTCAAGAGAATTTGTTGATCCACCTGGTGAGTAAAAATCTAAAGATCAAATCATTAACACATGTGTTATTATTTAACATTAACTGATTATTTTTATGAATCTTTATGTAGTTGTACACTTGGGTCCAGGAGAAGAGCGTTCAGAAGATGCTATAATGATGAACACACCTGTGGTGAAGTCAGCTTTAGAAATGGGCTTTGAGCGAAGTTTAGTAAAGCAGACAGTTCAGAGTAAAATTCTCACTAGTGGAGAAAACTATAAGACTGTTCAAGAACTGGTGTCTGATCTGCTAAGTGCTGAGGATGAGAAGAGAGAGGAGGAGCGAGAACTATTTGCAGAGGAAATGGCTTCAGGTAAGTTTGGGTGATGATTTCTCGGTTACAAATCCTGTGAAGAAACTGAAATATGTACGATCTCTCAGCAAAAAAGCTGATTTGTAATGTTTGTTTGCAGATGGATTTACTTTTCTGAAAAAGCATCATACTGCCTTGACTCAGCGGTTGAAAAGTGTCCAGAGTTTAATGGATCATCTCCTGGAGGAGAACGTTATTTCTCAGAAGGAGTATGACAACATCCGCAACTGCACTTCAGTCAAGCAGCAAACAGGCCAACTCATCGATCTGGTCTTATCAAAAGGGAATGCAGCAGCAGAGGTCTTCCGCAATTGGATCAAAAAGAATGATGTTTACCTCTTGAGAGAGCTAATGGGTATCTATCTCTTTCATCTGTATTGGCTTAAAATGTCTGTGAATTTTCAGTGTTCCATGTTAGTCTTTGTCTGTGTAAAACTGCTGGTGTCAAGGCTAGTGGGTAGGAACATCTAAATGGGACCCCCTTAAATGAAATGAGGTGATGCTCAGAATACTTTATATACATTAACAGTGTGCAGGGAGAATTCCACATCAAGCTTACATCACTACATAATACTGACAATCCATTTTATGTTCTTTTCACTGCAATTTCAGCCCAGACAAATGAAGCTGCATCACCGAGTCAAGATCTTTCAGGTATACTTCATCACGAGAGGACTTTTGTTTTTAATTTTTTTCCTTAAGTTTGTAGCCATCACACTAAGGGATTGAGATATAGACCCTGCCCTGAAAGAGTCAGCGTAAACAAAGCTTTTATAATGGAATTAATACCGTCTATTTGGCTTACAGACCTGCCCATGGAAGAACAGCTGAGGAGACTTCAAGAAGAGCGCACATGCAAAGTATGCATGGATAAAGAGGTCAACATTGTCTTCATTCCCTGTGGGCATCTTGTGGTTTGCAAAGAATGTGCTCCTTCACTACGCAAGTGTCCAATCTGTAGAGGCTTGGTAAAAGGCACTGTCCGCACCTTTCTTTCCTAATGGCGAATACTTCACAAATGGAGTCTTCTAAAATGGCATGCAGTTTTTTGATGTGATAGGAGAGATTAGGATATCTTAAACATATGGACACATTGTACTGTTAAACATTGAAGTTCAGAAATGTTTTAGAAAAGTCACAGTTGTAAGATTTATTAATTATTAAAGGCAAAATTGAATTGTTTCATTTTGGTCTCTCATTTCAGTAAAAAGTGTTACACACAGAATTACATTTAAAATTTTTCCATGATCTATAGAATACATGATTCTCCCATGAGTAGCCTTTTTAATGCTTACATTCCATTAAGCCTGGTGCTGAAGTGCATTTATACTATCATTTGTGCAAACAGCATCTTGGTAGAATGAGTAAAATACATGGATTTCAGATATCCAAGTCCTGAACGTTTCCCCAGCTTGGACCCACTTTAACTTTTGCCTTGAGCTTCACATAGAGTTTCATAGCAGATTCCATTTCCCACTTCACAATTTGTGCAACCTGCCAAAGAGAATATTTTTAGAATCTTGATACCTGTTCTGTGTAAAATTTAACATCCAGAAGAAAGTCAGTTTTACCTGAATAACATCCTCCTCTACAACCTCATAGATTAGTTCATCATGTAGCTGAAGAACAAAGAAGGCCCCTCGAGAAGGTTTGGAATGACACTTGTACCGTCCATTCTCTGATTACCACACAACCACCACTTGTGATTAGTCCATTCTGAAAAGCTCACTTTAACTTAGTAGAATGGAGGCTTGCTTACCTGTGTCATTTTGTGTATGCTGATATGTCAGTGGTGCATCAGGAAAAACTGTCTCCAGTCTGTGCTGGATATTCACAGTAGCTAGTTTTACAATGTCCGCAGCAGATCCCTGAACTGTTGTATTCACAGCCTGTCGCTCTGCCTGAAGAGTTTGAAAGGAAAACATTTAATTGGCCAATATTTATATGTATGCTGGAGACAACATATGAAGAACCTTACATGTGACTTGATGTATATGTTTGGATCCTTGATCCCAGGTAAAAACCTCTTCCTTCCCAGCAGTGTTTTTACAAAGCCATTTTTGCTGCAGTTCTCCACCGTTTTATGAAGAAATGCTTGTATGCCTGAGAAAAATAAAGTAACTTATGAAAAGGCCAATTTATCTTTTTTTCCCCCAAAATTCATAACTAGTCAGTTACCTGTGTATCTGGATTTAAATGTTTCAATATAACAGGCCGCATCGTTTTCATCAATACCCATTTGCTCCCCTAATGACTTTGCTCCCATGCCATAAATTATTCCATAACAAATCTGTGGAAATAAAATCACAAGACTTCAGATTGCTACAACAATATAATTTATGAGGAAGAATAAAATAGCCAAAATGTACCTGTTTTGCCTGTTGTCTAGTGCAATCATCAACTGATGCAGGGTCCACCATCTTCCACTCTGCAGCTATGCTTCTGAAAACGTCTTCCCCGCTGTTGAGCACTTGAAGAAGTCGTCTATCACAAGACAAGTGAGCCAATATGCGGAGTTCCAGCTGAGAGTAGTCAGCAGCTAGAATTAACCCTCCTAGTAAACAAATGAGTGTTTGCTGAATCAAGGTTCTGACCGTTTTACTGCAACAATTAAAATATAGCGAAGTAACTCACCTGAGAAAGGAACAAAAGCATGCCTCATGCTGACACAAAAAGGCACCCCCTTTTCTGGGGTTTTGTCAGGATCTTTGGCCAAGGCTATTAACTGATGTTTTGAATGAATTGTTCGGATTGTTCTAGTCCTTTAAAACATGCGATAGGGTGAGACACAGTAAAAGTTTATCAAATAGTGTGGCAATATTGCATTTAGTTATGCAATTTATGTATAATTAAGGATACAGAGACTTACCGTGTCTTGCTGGAAACACTGGCCATGCTGTTTTGTGAGGGTTGGCTTTCTCCAATGAGAGTTGGCATCTGAATTTCAAAGTCTTTTGGTACGTTCTGAATATTAGGTTCAGTGAAACTCACCCTTCCTAGTCAAGAACATAAGGGAAACAATTAGTAAAAAAATTTGCTGTAAATCAAAATAATGCAAAGCATTTTTCTAAAGTTTGGACCTGTAGCTGTATGGGACTGTGAAACTGAGTGAATTCTGTCCATCTTCAGTTTAGGGTGCCAGGTCTTTTGTCTTTGCAGGGGAAACACCACCTTTGTCAGGGCATTTGTTATCCTCCTCCACTCTAGGATGATTCCTGGTAACTGATGAAATGGCTTGAGCTTTTCAAGTGTGTCCTGAATACATTTAAAGTACAAATGTCACTCATTTTTTAATTGATAAAAATGCTAAACCAGAAAATACTTGAATCAATATTAGAATAAATTAGTTATTTGTTGCATTTAAGTGTGATACCTTGGTTGTGCTAAATTGTCTGGAAAGTTTTGTGCGGGCCCCTACTCCTGCTCTCCTGGTGTATCCCAATGACTTTTTATTCTTTAGGCAATTTAAATCACCATTGGGAGGCAGCTTCAGTTCAAGAAAGAGTACCTGAAAAATGTTCTGCATTTTCAAAAAGTCCACTTAAAAACAATAGTTTAACATTTTCTAGGGTTTTCTAGAATGACACAGACCTCAGAAACATCCTCAGGGCTGGTCAGTGAGAAGCTGTGACCAGCTAACTGGTAGGCCTGTGATTCCAGGTCACTGAGCTTGGCTTGCATCACATGCTTCTGAACTTCAGATTCAGTAACACTAAATCCGATACCATTCAGTTCCAACAGAGCTAAGCAGTACTGAGCAGGCATCTCAACTCTCTGGAATACATCTAACAAAACAGGAACATTAAGCAAAAAGAACCATTAACTGTCTTCCAGTTCATTTGATGGAAAAATAAAATCTTTGGCACCTATGTAACCTTCTTTATCAAGGAGGACGCGGAGCTGTTCCATGACCCTGAAAACAAGAACAGACTCGATGGCTGCTCTATAACGTCCAGGCTGACTAGAATCTCCATAGATCCCAAGGCTTTCCACACCCTGTCCAGAGCTAATTTCATCCAATAACAGGTGGTCCTTAGGAGCAAAGTTTGTCAACATATTGTGAAGTGTGCGCTCCTTGGAACCTGGATCCAGAAGCCAACAAGCAACCTAAAATTCACAAAACAGTTTGTCATTTATTAATACACTCCCCAATCCTAAATATATTCCAAATATCAATGGGACAGTCAAATGAATTGCAATGGGTGTTTTCCTCACTTTGGGATCCTCAAATGTGCCTCTCATTGAAAGTCCACATGCCACAAGTAGTGTCTTGTACACGTTAATGAAGTCATAAGCCATTATGACTCTATCAGCACCTGAAGATGACCTGGTCAAACATGCTTTAATTTTCTCCAGTCTGTCTTCTACAGCCAGATTTTCATCAAGTGGTGGTGGTGCCAAGCTTGCACTTAAAGCTGTCAAATTTGGTGGTTTAAATTCAGTTTAATAACATGTAAGTTTAACACAATTTATTCACTAAAAATGCATCTAAAGTAAAGGTTAGGTTCAGTACCAGTGTCTGTTAGCTCCTCTTGTAGTGATAAATAATATGCATCTTTCTCTCCCCAACATACAGATATGCCAGTGACGACCAGATTCCCATGTTCTTTCACAACAAACCCATCTTTTATTTTGTTCATCATTGGGGTAATTGCTTTAAGCCCAGAAGAGAAAACATTAAATAACTAACACTTGCAAATATACTTTCCATATACATAAACAATTAAAATCTTCAAATAATGATCAAAATACAAGACTTACCTTTCCTGAATTTGGTTCCTTTGGCAGATTCTGTCTGCACTGTACCATGTTTCTTCTCACAAGCAACAGAAAAAGAAAATTTCTTCTTTGTTTTCCATTCCTTTACAAATGTTTCAAAAAGCCTTTCATCGCTTGCTACATCAATAATAGAGAAAGATTCAGGGCTGCTTCGGTTAGTGGCAGAAGGAGTGTCAGCCTGTGTAAGATGTGAAAAGCCCTCTTCGGTAAGAGATGTGTCCAACTGTGTTGTAGCCTTCAGCTTCAAACAAGGTTGCTGATTATCTTTGGAACCAGAACTTGCAAAGAAATTCAATTCTGCCTCCAGATCACCTCTGGGATTTATAGGTGACTGCACAGCTGAAGTTGTCGTTTTGTCCCTGGGTGTGACAGGCTCCAAAACAGGGGAAGGGGGAATAAGGTCATGGCTCACTGCATTTGGTTTGGCTACAAGGAAATCTGATTTCAGCCTTCTTGGATTTACATGGTCAGGCTCAAAATGTCTACTGGTTTTTGAATCGTTAACGTGCTGCTCTTCAGCTAAGGCCACATGATCTGTTACATTTTTGTTAAGTTGTCCCAGAGGTTCATTGAAGACTGGAAAGTGATCAGCCCATTTATAAAAAATGTCTTGCATTCTTGGGCTGAAATCAGCGACAGTTTCTGAGCGAGGTGCATTACTTTCTGACTCCTGTAATTCGGACACAATGTCATTTGTAGAACACGGCTTTTCTGATCCTCTCATGGGTCCAACACAGACTTTTAAACCATTGCCAAGTTTATCCAGATAATGCTCTCCAATAAGTAGCGAGTCTCCCCATTCTGAAAGGTTGAAGGACGACTCACCCCACTGTACTGCCTCATATTTTTCATAATCTCCTCTACCTGTACTTAATCTAGTGGTTGGAACATATGACCTGGTGTCCACAGCTTTGTCTCCCTCTGCCTCTCCATGTTTTCTGGCCTCTTCCTCCATGGCATCTAAGATAGAGCTGTCATACAGACTATCAAACAGAAAACTGTTACTCATATTAGGACTATTTTCAATAACATTTACAGGTCTCTTGTCTGTTACCTGGTCAGAGCTGACCATTTGGGTTTGAGATACATCCGGATGTAAATTCACTTCACAAGATTCTCCCTCCGGCACTTGGTTGGTGAAATTAAGAATGTTCTCCATTTGGCTGTCTGTCAGTGAAATGACAGACAGATGTTTCTCATTTGGAACACTGCAGGAAAGGCATGATATGCCCTCATCTTTCCTGCTACTTTTATCTTCAGGTCTGCTATTTTCAGGTTGTGAGCTTTGGTTATATATACTCTTCTGATCTTGTGTGGCAGCATGCTTATTAGTCACCGTGACTGCACAAATAACATCTGAATTGTAGTTATTATTAGGCAGCTTGTCTTCCTCTAGCAATATTCTTTCAGTCTGTGTGTCAAGCTGAAAACTATCACCAAATTCCTCTAATTCACCTATGTACAAGTCAGGAGAGCCACATTTTTTCTCTGAATTCAGTATGACATCAGTTGAAACTCTAGATTTTACCTCTGAGTTCAACAAAAAATCCAGTGAAGTTTTTTGACATTCATCTTGTGCTGACATCACATTTTCATCATTCATTTTCCTGTAACATTCTGTATCTTTGTAATTCCCCTTTTTGGTTTCCGTTTCACAATGTATCATCCTGTTGAGAGTTACATTTTGACCTAAATGTTTTAATTTCACTGTACATTTTTTGCTATCACTTGATGGGAAACTATTGTGATCTGTTAACATCGGGGTTTCCCTGAGATGAAATGGAGGAAATGACGTAACACACACAGCTGGCTCAAAGTGATTTTCAAATTGAGCTTCTGACGGCTGAAGTGCAGTTGCCTCAATCTTCATCTTACCTTCCATTCTTCTACGTTTAGAGAGGGGACTTATAGTATGATGGTCATTGTGAGATGCAGACACACTTTGTAAATTAGAATCACATCCACAGCCCTTCTCAGAAGTTTTTTCCGGAAAGGCTGATGACAGCTTAGTAGTTACATGGCCATCATGAAAAGCTTTTATGGATTTCAGCACTTTATGTAATGCAACAGATTGCTGGTCAGTGTATCCTGAGCAGGTACACGCAACATGAAAATTATGCATATCAGCTTTCTTAGTCTGATCAGTTATGTCTGTGTCCATAGGGCTTTCCAGAGGCTCTACAGAGGAAGCCTTTGTCCTTGTAGGACAGTAATTGGGGTTTTCAGACCCAGAATGTTCATTGGCTGATAACTGTTGTCCATTCATGTTCTTTCTCAATCTCTGTGCACTATCAACATTGGTGTTATTTTCTTCAGATAACCATTCGTTTTGTGGATCTACAGTCTGTAATCTAGAACCCTGGGACATATTTAAGGAATTGTCCGAAGAACATGTTCTGGCTTCTGGTGAGAGTGAACTGGGGTTCCAATCGACTCCAAGAAGAGCCAAGTCCTGCTGGAGGAGCAGCCTGGCCTCCAACACTATCTGCTGTGCTGCTTCATTCTCGGTCAAGGCTTTCTTGCCACTCACCCAGATACAGCGCATGCTCCTGCGTTCCTGGGCGTCCTCTTCACTCTCATCTACGGCCTGCCTAGAACTACAGTTACAAGGTATATATCATACAGTTGAAGAAACCAATTTCAAATATAAAGAATAACTGTTTAAAGTATAACATGCACTCAAAAGTAAAAAAAAATAGGCTAAACTGCAAAAATGACTACAGCCCATACCTTTTGAAAGGGGTGGCTTTCCTCAGGGCCTTTTCCACATCAGCAATTTTGCCTCTTGCCACCCCTGCCACAGTCACAAAACCTGCACTATGGAGTGCTCGTGCTCTCTGTGCATTTAGCAATGAGATACGCACCAAATCACATAGCTCCCTCTGTACTCCAAAACTCAGTCGGCTCTGGAACTGGGACAATAACAGCTCAAGATTGTACCATCCAAGCTGATTACAGAACACTGTAACCATACCTGCAGTTCAAAATAGCTTGTTAAAAAATGAAATCTGCTTGTGAAAATAACTTGGGAAAATAGCATTGTATTACTGATGCACAATTGTACACGTAAAAGGTAAAGAGCCAAGAAAACCTGCATAGGTTGAAGCAGACTGTTGAAGTGACTGCAGCTGTCCCCGGCTGCAGCCATACTTCTTTGCAACTACTGCAAGAGGTTCTTCACTGACCAGATCAAACAGCACAAGGGTTGTGAAAAAACTACAAAGACATCATAAAAAGACATTATTGTTTAATATTTGTTTTAAAAATTCAACTCAGTACACTCACTGAATTTTGACCTTGGCTGTTCGTCATTCTAACAGTGAAGCAAGGATTTCTGTACAAGCTTTCATAATAGGCAATACTTAAGGGTTCTTACATTTCCATAAAACAAAGGAAACATTCTTTATCTTGGAATAACAGTAGAATTTTTGAGTCTTAAGTCAAATGTTTAGCTGAAAATTCTGGCTTCAAGTTTAGCAAAAAAGTTACCGCTTGTGAATGGCCATCTGTCTGTGCTGCTTTTCGGTTTTGGAAATTAATTTTCCACTGACTGCTCGTGCCAGAAAGCTCTCCTGGATTCCCACCATCTCTGCAACCCGTTTCATTGCAGAAGGCAGTTGCTCCCACAGACAAAAGAACTGGTACCAATCTATTGTTGTCCAGTCAACATATACTGGTGTTATCTAAAAATGAATATTCAACAGATCACATCCAAATCAGATGGTAGAATTTTACCAAAATTATCAGATTTCATTCATCTTAAACTGGGCAAACAGATATGGAAGGACAGATTTAGCCACCTGATAAAGAATGTGGAGATCATTTTCCAGGACAAATCCTTTCATTGCTCTTTGAAGGTCAGCAAAAATTCCAAGTGCCTCTGGGGGTGACAGAGATGAGGACAAAGTGGCAGAACCCAGATGGGTTGGGCAGTACCGCTCCACTACAAGATAACAGCACCGTATGTTACGCAGTGTTCACATATTATACACGTAATGAGTGAATGATATTTGCTGTAATGTAGGTCTCCTCACCATCGCCTTCCTTTTGATTATGAATAAACTCATTCTCTATCAGCCAATCCATGCAGGCCTCAATAGCCCCATGACTGCAATCAACCTTTGGCTGTTCACCACCTTGACCTAGCTGCTCAGATCCCATGCTGGCTGCTAGTAAAGTGCAAGATGCATATGTCTTCACCTCCACTGGTGTGCTGGCAACTCCACTAACTATGATCTTCCATTGGACAAGATAAGAGTTTGGCAGTTAAAACATTTGCATTTGGATGGTTATATGTGAAGGCAAAACAGTGCTTACATACCTCTAGGATGGCTCTGAGCATGCTGGTAGTGACTCCCTCTCCCTCCCGCTTCACCAAGCAGCTGCTAATGGGCTTTAAGGAGCCCTGGATCAGACTCTCACCTTTCATTTGCTCAGTGTCCTTACAGACCAGAACACTCTCACCTGGGACAACAAGCAGAAGACAAATTGATAAAGCCCTGACTAGCATCAGGCACATCAGCACAATCATTTTAACATTCACAATCATTTCAGGTTCTCCCTCCTTCCCCTACAGGATATACTCCAGACATGATTGTGTCTGAACAATCCTTCATCATTCACACAGCCTCTTTTTCCTTTTGCCATTAGGCAAATGGTTCTGCCATATTAGGATCCATTATAATATAAGCTCCATTGTAAGTTAACACTGGCATCAGATAATCACTGTGCACTGCTGCTTTTTTTTTTATATTTGTTTTGTAAACTGTTGTACTTCTTGCACCTTACAGTTTTCCTGGCCATTACAAAATTACAGTCATCCATTGTGAGTACTGTTGTCTGCATAGTTGCACTGTTTGTTGTGAATGTGTGTAGATGGGCATTGCTATCAACTGAAGGTGTAAATGCAGTGGATATTACTGTTGTTGTTTTTGGTTGTTTGATTGCTCTGTTTTATGGACCTTGGCCTGTACTGAACAACATTTTGTTCAGCTGTATACCTGAATATTACATAAGAAGGAGGCAGAGCAATTATAAAAATAATGCAAGGTTTTATTAAAGGCATCTATAACCTCCATAGTGTTCATACTCCCTAATTTATAGGTAGATATTAGATAGATGGCAAATAAAGTGAAAGAGGGAGGAAGACAGAGACAGAGAAATACCTACATCACTGAACTTTTTCCAAGTATTCTTTGATTGAAAACACCTGACTGAGTTCATCAAAGGACAATGAAGCCCTTCATGAGTTGTGTTTACCAGTAAACATGGAAATCTTTAGATGTAGTTCTTATGTTCTATAGTTTGTAAATATTGTGATTTTACAAAAGCAATACTTACCAACAGTGTCCACCCCTTTACGACCTGCTCGTCCCACCATCTGTTTGTAGGTCAGTATGTCCAGCAGACGTCCATTAAACAATGGAGTTCTGATAATTACACGGCGGGCAGGCAGATTTACTCCAGAGGATAAAGTGGATGTAGCAACCAGGACCCTGATGTAGCCCTGACGATAAGCACCTTCCAGAATGTCCCGCTCATCGAATGTCAAACCTGAACCAACAAAGTACATTCTGTAATGACTATGCAAAAAAGAGATTTAAATGCAGGTACTAATAATTACAGTGGTGCTTGAAAGTGTGTAAACCCTTTAGAATTGTCTACATTTCTGCATGAATATGACCTGCAGCATTATCAGACATTATCATACAAGTCCTCAAAGTAGATAAAAAGAATCCAGTTAAATATATGAGACAACATTTTTCACTTGGCCATTTATTTATTGAATGTGAAAAAAGAGTCAGGTGTTTTCAATCAGGTTTGAGTGGGCACCGTGTTATTAGAACATAGATCTATCAGTGTTTATACATGTTTGTGGAAGTGTATTACGGCTTGAATTAAGGAGATTACTGACCTCAGAAAAGAGTTGTTGATGCTCATCAACCTGGAAGAGGTTACAAAACCATCTCTAAAGTGTTCAGACTTCACCAGTTATTGTGTACCTCCCCAGGAGTGGTCAACCAACTAAGAACAAGGCATGTAATAGTCGGCCAGGTCACAAAGAACCCCAGGGTAACCGCTAAGCATCAGAAAGCCTCTCTCCTATTGGCTAGTATTAATATTCTTGAGTCCACCATCAGGAGAGCACTGAACAACAGTGGTGTTCATGGCAGGGCTGCAATGAGAAAGCCCCTGATCTCCAAAAAGAACACTGCTGCTTGTCTGCAGTTTGCTAAAGGTCACATGGACAAGCCAGAAGTCCGTTAGACGAATGTCTGGTGGACACATGGGACCAAAATAGAACTTTTTGGTTTGAATGATATGTTTGGAGAAAGGAAAACACTGAATTACAGCATAAGAACCTTATTCCATCTGTGAAACATGGTGGCGGTAGTATCATAGTTTGGGCCTGTTTTGCTGCAGCTTGGCCAGGACAGCTTGCCATAATGAATTCAGATTTATAGCAGCAAATACTAAAGGAAAACACCAGGAACTAAATCTCAAGAAAAAGTGGGTCATGCAGCAAAACAACGGTTATAAGTCCTTGTGTCAAAGACCTTTTAAGGAACAATAAAGTTAATGTTTTGAAATGGCCTAGTTGTAATCCTAACGTTATTCCAATTGAGATGTTGAGGAAGGACCAGAAGCGAGCAGTTCATACAAGGAAACCCACCAACATCCCAGAGCTGAAGCTGTTCTGTAAGGAAGAATGGACTAATATTCCTCAAAACATTTAGTTTCACAGTTTAACACTATACTGTATACTGAAATATATATTCAAATACTTCTGCCATTGACAGATGTAATATTAAATATTTTCATCAATAAATAAATGACCAAGTGAAATATTTTGTCTCATTTAACTGGGTTCTCTGTGGACTTTTGTGAAAATCTAATGTTTCAGGTCTTTCAAGCACCACTGCGTGTATTATTTCACCATTTATGAACAATACAATCATAAATATTTATAAACTGATTCATGAAAGCTTATCAACATGTTCTTGATCTCTTTTTGGATGTTTTTGGGATAGCAAATGTTGGCAAAATTGTCTTCATTCAGATTATGATAAACACTATTTACCTGCATGGTGGAATGCCACTCCCCAAGGGACAGTGCGCTGGAGCACTTGATCAAGGCCTGCAGGCGAACGTTTTAACTGAGCCACAACATCCTGAAGACCTTCTTGGTTTAATGACACAGACTGAAGTCCAGTGGTTGACTGCTTCTCTGCAAATAGAATGTTTTCACCAACACTATCCCAAATGGCATAATAGAATCTTACTCGGAACTACAGGGTGTGTGTGTGTGCACATTGTATTTTAAATTTCAGGTCAATTCTTTTGTATGTTTTACCCCTCTGTATTTTGTTTATGTAATGACCATCAGATAACAAACCTTGGTGATGAAGGTTGTAAAACTCTCTGCCAATACTGTCTGCAAGCTTTTCACACCAGTTCTTTGAGGGACAGAAGAGAAGTGCAGAGTGACCAGCCTGCACAGTCTCAAAGCAGAGGCTCACTATGTGATCATCATCACCCTGAAGACAGAACAACAATTACAGTCTTCTCTAACTGTTTTATTTAATCAGCAAAGAGCTGTTAATGTGAGAAAGTGAATCTTTTAATGCTGTATTAACATCTCACCTTTACAGGGAGAACAGGTGTGAATGGCCTAACAAGATTCATAGCACGATCATATATGTTATTGCCAATCTTGACCCACTCTTTTAGGGGCACAGGGCGAAAGTCTGTATGGTAGTGTTCTGCACTCAGCCAGCGGGCAAGGAGGTCCAAGTTTGGTAATGTGGCACTCATTCCCACAATCTGAACATCTTCAGTGGATGTCTTATCAGTGCACCTACAAAGAGAAAACAGCAACGTTTTTGGAACTATTGAACCATTTAGGAATATATCAATGAATCAGAAAGGCTGGAAAAAAGGTTGCTTTGGAATGTGACATCAACTTACTTCTCATATGTTTTTTTTGCAATATACTGAATCTTGGTTAGCAAGAGTTCCAATAAATATCCACGACCAGAGTCCCCCAGCATGTGTAGCTCATCTACTACAACAATCCCTAGAGACATAAGAAGTTGAGTGCATGGGCATTACACTGCATTTTAGTAAGCATATGAACACTTTTACAGTTATAGTACCCAGCAAACCCATTTTGTCCTCTTCAATAAGCCTGTTGATGAGTCCATTGGCTTTCTCTATTGTACATACAGCCACATCCAATGCAGAGAATCCACCGGCTGCTGACGTGCTCCCCATATATCCTTCGACTCGGACACCTGCCTCTTGAAACACATTCTAGAAGAAGCATGTGTCCAAATTTCAATAACTTAACAGCTAAAGAGATTTCCAAGTTTGTTAATTGTATCAGATAAACACTGCTGAATCTAATGACAGTGCAGATTTTTTTATATGGTGGTTCCTTATAAATAATAATAATGAAATACAAAATGTGTATATTTTACATGTATATTGTCATAAGAATGCAAACCTACCTGCAGATAAAACATTTTTTCTCTTGCCACAGATACGAAAGGAAGAATAAATATGGCTTTGCGTCTAGTTTCCAAGACTCTTTTTAAAATCAATAACTCTGATACCAGTGTTTTCCCAGCACTGGTTGGAGCTAAGATGGAGAAAATTAAAAAAATACATGTAAAATCTTGTACATAAGTCAAGTGAAATGCCTATTATAAATTCATTAATAATAGGCTGCTGTTGAGAATTAAGTGTAAGGTTACATAATAAGGAGGCCGAGCAATTATAAAAGTAATGCACAGTTTTATTAGAGCCATGTATCCTCCATAGTGTTCATACTCCCTATTTTATGTGTAGATATTGGACAGATGTCAAATACACAGATAAAAAGCATCTACCTATTTAACTAACTGCACACTACATGCAATGATAGTTAAGACGTTTTTCTAATACTCTATTGTAAGGTTATCACAAGAAATTATTTTAAAATCAGTATCAAATGTCACACACTACCACAAACAGTTAAAAACACTCAACCGTGCATGAACACCACATATGTCTTTTTTTATTATTCAATCTCTTTTTACCAGTATAAAACTCTTCAGATGCATGTGTAGTACCATATTTACAATATCAGAGAACCCAGTACATCCAATATAAACCATATTACATGAGAGCCTGTAAATGAATATTGCACTGTTAAAATTAGATGCCACAGAAAAAAGGGTTTTTATACCTGAGTACACCAGATTCTTGCCCTGCAACACTTTACCCAAGGTGAGGCACTCCGCCTGCCATTCAAACATCTGCTTAACACCCAAACTCTGGTACTTTTTCAGCACAGGTCTGGGTAGACCCCAGCTCGCCAGTAACAGCTTGTCTGACTGATCAGCAGGAACTGCCATGTGGATGCTATGTGCTGTTTAGGAAAAAAGAAAGTTAGTTTCTACCACAGAGTGACATCATTTCATGTAAGATTTTGACTTATCATTTTCTCAAACCCATCAATTATTACTCTCTTAATCCCTCTACCACTCTTTAGGTTTTTTTTACTTTTTGTAATGATGCCTGTTCGGTATTGAATAACGCAACAGATTCTTTGGTGCAATTTTACATTTGTGAATTTTTTTTTTTTTTACTGAAAAGTATAAAAAACACATCAAATGAAAATCACATACTGTATTGTTTATAATTAGACTAAAGAATAAAAAAATAAGTACTTCAATTTTGTGTTAATTACATATAATCAGCAATGTGAATATTTACTGTTGTGATCAATTGCGCTGTCACCACAAATGTCATTTTTACATCTTTACAAAATTAAAGCTGCTGCTTACACTGTGTTCAACATTTACTGACCATTTGAAATGTATAAAATACTTAAAATAATACAATCTTTTTTAACTAATCTTTATTCAATGCACTTAAAGAACACTTGCCAGCTGCATGCATCATTAGAAAGAGAGCATAATTACACTGCAGTTTGTGTAATGTTGGATCAAAATTTTTTTACTCATTGTAATGTATTTTTTTTAAGTAACACAACGTGTTTTGTTGTAAGTTCCAAATGAAAAAAGTACTGCAGGTTATTCTGTATTTATACTGTGGAGTAATAATTATCTTATGACCAAACAGCCCATACCTAAAAATCAAGATATTCCCGTCCCAACTACTCACATATACATTTTATTTAAATGTTGTGTAGAAACTTACTTGTGTTCACCTGTGAGCCACCTAGCAAGCTCAGCTCCAGACCAGGAGGAGGAGTGAGAACAGATATGGACAAGTTTGGAACAGTTCGTTTCTGCAAACCCAACCTTTCTTTGGCAGCAGCCACATGTGCTGGATTAAATAAAATGAAATCCTTTGTGATATTCATAGGGACATTTGGGCTGAATAAAGATTGCTCTCCTCCAGATTTTACCACTGGTCTGTCATTTGAAGCAACAAGGCCTTGTTTCATGTAGGCAGCTGCCTTTTGAGCTGAATTGTTTTCTGTATTCAGCTCAAATTTTGTATGTTTCGACTCAAAGTCATATATGAGCCGTCCTGTGCTGCTGCATTTTGTTTCACTGAATAGCAACCTCTGCGCCAGGTCTTTCCAGTCATTTTCCTTTATTCCATGCACATTTTCTCTGCCCCTCTCTTGCGGGGGTATTGCTGGTCCTGGACTTGAGGGCCGGATATTGCCTGCACTTCGCATCTTTAGTATCTTATGACCATTTTCACTAACTTCAGGTAGTTGTCCTCTATTCTCTGGCCAAAGAGATTCTGATTCTGTCTGTTTGGCGTGCACAGAACTTTGATGAGCGTGTATTTCTTTGGTCACATGCAAAGATACATCCGAATCTTGTAAACTCTTCTTATCTTTTGCAAAAGCTGAATCAATGAGCATCTGCTGCTTCTCCCTTTCCTAAAATTAGAAGAGGATTTGTCAGTTCAGGGCAACAGAAAGGGAATATAACAGATTGTCTTGTTTAATATAAATGCATTACCTCCTTAAAAGCTCTGTCAAAGCTTTCTTTTTTTTTGTACTTCAAAATCACATGGCTGTGCCTGATGAAGGCACCTTGTCAGTCTTGGTGTAGGTTTCTCATGTGTAGACAAGTTAATAGAAACAGGCCTGGGCATAAACAAACATTTTAAAAATGACAACAATAACAGTCTTTCATTGCATGGTGACCTACTGAATATACTGAATATAGTGAAAAGCACTTTTATTAAAAGCTGTATTACTATGAATTACAGAAGTTTTATAAACAAAGCCAATACTGTAATAAGAATTAGTTTTAAGTGGACATTGAAGTAGCCATGTCTGTAATTACTAGTAGATTAAATTCAGGTTAGTTATTAGTGAATCAGCAGAGTTTGCTTTTCTTACCCAGTCTTCTTTATGATGGGATGCTGTCCCAGATAAACCTTCTTTGATGCTGGACTACTCATTACATCCACCGGCATCTACGGTTTTAACCCTTTCTTCAATGGCCGAAACAGACCGTGTCTCGAAAATTCCAATACTTATACCAAAACATTCTTGGTCTGTTCACTGAATAGTTAAATCAAATACGTTGTCTATAACATCACACCGAACCATACGTGTTATTTACAAACCGTTCGTTTAAAAGTCTAAATCGAAGTTTTAAAACACACCCAGTCAAAAAACAAAAACCCAACACATACAAACAACTGTCGAAAAACCCGCCTGTGTCTCTTCCTGATCGTCCGGGTAGATGCTCACGGTGTGCTCGTAAGGTTCCGGGCTGGGGTGTTCTTCTTCTGTAGTTTTTTTTATGTCAGCTTGCAAGCTTAGTGCATTACTGCCGTCTACTGGACTGAGATGTGATCACATTGGGACGTCAATAATACGCCAAAAAAACGCAGGCCCTAAAGTCTTCTTGCTAGTTGTGTTTTCTTCAGAAAATCTATCAGTGCTTTGGTTGTAGACTGTTTCCTGGCAGACTCAATAAGTTGTTCAATGTCATGAGTTTTTTGTAACACTTCTTAAATGTTCTCTCTCAACAGAATAATGCCTAGGTTGCTGTTTCAGCCTGTATGTCCTAGTTTCAGTCTGGTGATTCAGGTTCTCTTGTCGTTTAAGTGAACTGACTTTCCTAACTGTTACATTTGGTTGAATAGTACAGCATATATGCGTGGGCTGGAATGTGCTTTATTTTATTTTATATATATTTATCTCTATCTGATTACTGTTATTTTTTGCTATTATATTTGTTCTATAAACATCATCATCATCATCATCACCATTATAAACAGGCCCTCCATAACAAAAGGTCAGGCACTGATGTTGGATGAGAAGGCCTGGCTCGCAAACTCTTCCAGTTCAACCCAAAGGTGCTGGATGGGGTTGAGGTCAGGGCTCTGTGCGGCCAGTCAACCCCGAAAATCATCCAACCATGAATTTATGGAGCCTAATTTGTGCACTGAGGCACAGTCGTCCTGAAATAGACAAGGTTCTTCCTCCAAATGGTGTGCACAAAATTTGAAACATGAGGTTGTTCAAAATGTCTTCGTATGCCGAAGTATTCAGATTGCCCATTAATAAGTAAGAGATTGTCCCATTACTTTTTTTCACCCAGTGTGTTTGTAATGTTGACAATTACTGTGACTTACCCCCTTTTCACCGGTAGGTAGTGCTGTAAACGTGTGCTGCTGTACATCCATACAAGAAGACAGGGGAGGAAGAAAACACAACTCAAAAAGGCGGCAGTTTTATTTTTGTTTTTAATCAAAAATTAAATTGCTAGTTTATCTGTTGGTTCGGTTGCATCTTTAAACTAATTTAGTTATGTATGCTAAAAAAATTCTGGTCAATTGCACTGTTGTCTCTCTTCAAGATGCTCGTTTCGTTTATCCCTGTTGTAAATTCTGTCTGTCCAGAATCAAAGAAGACTTTGATTTAAGGTAAATGCATTTTTAATATTTTTGTTAATGTCTGCTGCTAACAAGGAACTGAGGATAATCCAGCGTGTGTGTGTGTGTGTGTATATACTGTATATATACACTGCTCACAAAAATTAAAGGAACACTTTTTTTTATTGGGCCTGGCATGAAATCAGTTAAACCTGTCTGATAATGTTCTGGTTGGTTAAGCAGCTGAGTGCATTGTTAATCACTTTCAGCTGTACTGGTGTTCATGGACTTAACGACAGGTGCACTACAGTGGCAACAATTAGAAA
>JBBPDH010000022.1:3521740-3534437 GCA_037974565.1 Clupeocharax schoutedeni
TTCATATTGAGATCTGATGTATCTAATGTGTTTCTTTAAAGTGTTCCTTTAATTTTTGTGAGCAGTATATATTAGTGCAGTGTTTCAATCAGGAGTGAATTTCCTTATAAGTAGGAATGTTAACTGGGTGCATCTTGTCTTACAAAAGCAGATGTACCAAATGTGGCTTCACCTCTGATGTGCAACATGTGGACTACAGATACAGACTGTTACTTAAGGTCTCTCGAGGAACAAATCTATTTGGTGTGACGGTTTTTGGAGGTTGTCTAAATCCCTTCTTTGGTATTACTGCTGGTGGTTTGCAGAGGTATGTTTTTCAGACATTATTTCAATATTATAAATTGTGCCTATTTCTTACTTGAACTGTCTTGAACAGTTTCTGAGATTTGATGTGACATGTATATTTAATAGGTTTCTTGATTCTGGAAAACTTGAAGGCCCACCGAGTGTATACCAACTACTACTCAAAGCAGTACAGGATTGCTTTATTGGAAAAAGTTTTGTATTTGGATTTAAGGTTAATGTCTTTTTATATTTATGTAATTTATATATTTTAAATGTATGTATTTTGTGTGCAATATATAGACAGAGGACCTTCATTTCTATGTATTGTTTGTGTTTCTGTCCCACAGCTTTTAGGTCATGAAGCAGAATGCAGTTTGCTTGATGAATACACATCTTCACTGAATCTTGTTGTTGGATCTGCCCAGTTGGTGGCATCTCAGATTCTTTCTACGAATGAAGGTTTTACGGGCATGACTGTTTTTGACTACTTGCAAAGACTCGTGCAAGCCTCATCCAACCCAAATTGTTCTGCATCTCATGAGTATATTTGTCAGTTACAGCAAAAAGATTCACTGGAGGACAACTGTGAGAACAGTCTGCCCTTATGTGTAAGGTCATACTCACAAATTAGTAGTAGAGTACTTGCACAGCTATGGCAACCCGTATCAGACATGGCCTTAAGCTTCTCTACAGAAGAAACAAGTGGGCACTCCATACAACAGAAAGTGGTGGATGATGTCACATGTGCTCTGTCCCCAAATATTTATAGTACAAGACCTAAACCTGAGCCAGATTGCCCTATGGAGGAGCTGTCTTTACTGTCTCAGAAATCAGAAGGTCAGAGTAGAAGTGTGATGTCCGGTGTCTGGTATGCAGCAGAAACGGTCAGTAGTTCTAAAAAATGTGAACATTTTGGAACACACAAAAGACCTAGCTCACTTGCACTTTTATCCACGTCCCCAGTAGCTGATAAATTAGATTCACCAGTAGCTCTGACTACTTCAGTTGCATGTGAGACCTTAAAACCTATAAGCACAATGTCATGTGATTACCAGCTTAAAAGATCATTCTCTAATTACTGGTTCTCTCCAGAATTTCCTGGTTTAGAGCATAATGTTTCTTCCTTTGAAAAGGAAGAAGCATTATGTTTTTTCATCCACTCAGGTCAAAATGCAAGTTTTGCTTTAGAGGATGCTCCTCTGTCAGAGGCTTTAGGAAGTTTTATCAGTGCTGAGCCTCAAATGTCAGAGCCAGTTAACATGGATGAACGCGATCAAGCTACACCCAAAAAATGTGATTGTGTTTTCACACCTTTGCAGAATATCACCAATGTGATCAGAGGAATATTCAATGAAAGGTCACAGAAAAGAATGCACCAAAAGAGAAAACTTTCTTTATCCAAACCGTGTCTTCCTGGTACACCAAAAGTATCCCAGGTCCCTGAAGACTCCAGTTTATTCACAAAGAATGTGGTCTCAGATAGCTTGACCAAGAACCCTCTCAAAATGGCTTTTCATTTAGAATGTGACAAAAGAGGCAAGGAAATCAAAGATGCAGTATGTTCTGAAATTCAACATCAAGGCACAAATGAGCAAGAAAGTCCTTTTGGTGGTCCTGATGATGAATACAACTGCTCAGCAGATCTATTTTGGCAAAGCAGCGCCGATGTAATTACTCCAGATAGAACAGTCACAGATTGTAATGAAATAAATGAAGACTGTCTCATGGATAGGAACATTTCAGAGTGTGTATACAGGTCTTTCCATTTTGCTCCTTCTCTACAGTCAACCCCTATTTCTTATCCATATAATCAAATAACCAAATCACATTTGCAGGAGCATACACTCAGTAAAAAATGCTCAAACTCACCATGTTCTAAGAAACAAATCACTTGTCCAAGAAGGATCAGAGTTCTGGATAGCCACAGGAGTGCTAGACATGGTCACAAGGCAGAAAAAACAGACCTGAATCAAATACAAAGTTGTGACTTTATGATTGAGAATTCTAATTTTGCTTCAGAAAACTTCAGAAATAGAGGGTTGACAGCTGCCTCTGATGTGCAGGGTAATGTAGAACATCAGTCTGAAGACTTTGTTTTGCTCACTGACTCTAATGAATGGTCCAGAGACCTTTTTGCCGATTGATTCTAAAATAATTCTGCTGTACATGTTACAGTTCCGTTACTTCATGAGTGTTTTTTTTTGTCAAGAATAATATGATCTAAGGTTGGTAATGAACATCTGTGTCTAATTAAAATGTATAATAAAAGATAAAAGCAATGTCCATTATTTACAACAGTCACAATTAATTTTTCACCAGCAGTGCTGCGATTAGTCTTGTTTAAAAACAAGCACACAATTCCTCCCACTGAGGGCCAAACTCACTTTATTTGCATGCATCTGTAACATGATTAAAAATTGTAAATTGCATAAATGAAAAAATCTAGTTTGATATGTTACAGTTGACCACACAAGTTAATTATTTTGTACATTTCCATGCATTATGGAGGAATTTGAATAGTCTGGTCTTAGCCAAGAATTGCATTTGTCTAGAACTAAATGTACTTTTGTATTCTGATATTAATTGATATTAAAATATTGAAATAAATGATTTCACCTTTATGTTATCATAGAAGCACTGGAGAAGAAAAATCTAAGTGAAGAAGAAGAATAATAAGATGTGCTGGAAGATATTTTATGTGATGTTGCATCAGTCTTTCGCTCAGCGGGTGAGCAAAAGACATTGTCAGGGTGAAATATGCATAACTAAACCAGTATCAAGTCTACTTTACTGAAATAAATCATATGGCTTTCACCTGCAGGCTATCGGAGCTAGAAAGTAATATTAACCAAAGTCTGTTAAAGAAGAACACTGTTGACCAATAATATTTAAGCCTTTTTCGTTTGTTGGGAGAAGCAATATAAAGGATGGTAAATTAAAGATATTTAATTCATAATACTGTGATTGTATTTGTTTCTGATGCACATCATTCATTGTGTTTACACTACTTAATCTGATCTAAGCCAAAACTATAAACATAACCTATGTGAACTTAAGTACTGTATTGGAACGCAATGAATGACACTGCATTCAAACCCAGAATTTAATACGGAGTTGGTCCCCACTTTGCAGCAATAACAGCTTTCACACTTCTTTGGAGTGTTTCTCGCAAAGGATGGGGCTGAGATCAGGGCTCTGTGTGGGCCAATCAAGTTTGTGCATTGGGTCACAGTCATGCTGGAATAGGAAAGGTCCTTTCCCAAACTGTGTCCACAAAGTTGTCCAAAACGTCTTGGTGTGTTGGACCATTAAAACTGCACTTCACTGGTTGTAAAATACCTAGCCCAGACCCTGAAAAACAGGCTTACCCATATTGTGTTGCCCAGAGTGGGGGCGTGTTTAAGGTTCGTAAGCTTCTTTTGGGAGATGATTCACACCTCCTCATGTTCAGAAAACGCTTACGCAACAGAACGGGAACCAATCAGAGCGCGACAGTGACGGCGCCAGGGCTGTTCCAAATAATTTCGTGTGACGCACGTAACTGTTGGAGGAGAGCAGACATTTTCTAGCGCCTCGACGAAAGCGTTTCGTAGGAAAGCTTTTAACGAGCGAGACTCGTCCTACAGGAGAAAAGGAGAATATGATCGACTTGTGAATGAACTGTGTCCGAGTGAGTGCTCGTTTAAGCTAAAAGTTTCTCGGAAATCCGCCCCAGACGCGACTCAAAGATGTCGGACGAAGCTGCGAAGGAAGACGCTTGTAGAGAGTACCAGTCGTCCCTGGAAGACTTGACTTTCAACAGCAAACCGCACATCAACATGCTGACCATCCTAGCCGAAGAGAACCTACAGTTCACCAAGGATATCGTCGCAATAATTGAAGCGCAAATTTCCAAGGTTTTTATGAAAATTGTTTTTCTGTTGTTTGTTTTTCACTCGTCCTCGTAGCCTGTTAGCCTAGCAGCCACGCCACGCACGGGCAGCTAAAGGCCCGACCACGACGACCAGGCAGCCATTCAGGCGTGTTTACACTGCAATAGGCGTCAAATGGCTAAGCTTATATGAAAAGATCTTTATTTTAACTATTTTTTTTCACGTTAAGGCGTATTTTACACAAATCAAATGTTTTTGGCACGCTAATGGTTACCTAGTATCATAGCCTAATTTTCACCAATCCTCTGTGTATTTGTCCTTTTATTTCACTTTTAGTGTTTAACAGACCTAACACCTAACATTAGTCCGGTTAAGTATGGTATGTTTTAACCTTTGTTCTCTATCATTTTTTTTTTTGCAACGCAGGTGGCTACTTCACCTCATTGCCCAATTTCCCACAATCATCGGTGTATTCGACATTTAGCTGAGTTTTAGAGCATAACAGAACTGTAACACCCACCTCGTATTAGTTTTAAATCTGATATGTTCACATTTGTTCTCAAAATCCATTCTCACGAATCAGTATCTGTTAGCTTAGCATGCTAGCTAGCTAGTAGACGGCAGGGCAGTTGGAGTAAACCCCGCGTTGCTTAGTCAGGGAGGCTTTTATCTTGGGCTTAACTGCTTCTTTGCTTATGGATATATCCTAAGAATACTTTACGAATACGACAGCGTGCTGAAATTTTATTTTTGCTGTCCTGGTCGTCGTTAACCCATGTCTTATCTACAAGATTTGTCACACGATTAGCTGGGAACATGGCCTAAGAAAGGTAAGCTTTTACACAGTGACCATATGGCTCTTTGGTTCATCGTTGTGGTTTTAACAGCCTGGATTACGTTCTCAAGTTTATTAATAGCCATAATTTAGTTGTCCTATTTAAGCGTGGTGGTCACATAACTTGGCTACATTTACTATAAGTAGTACTTTAGTTAATGTTACCTAATGTTGAATTGTGTGTTGAATATTTACTTGCATAATGTAAGTTAATTTAATGTAAAAAGAAAATGTGGTTTAAAAACATTTGCCATCATACGTGATGTTTGGTGTCTGAAGGTGGTCACTTTAGTGCTCCATCTAAGTGAGGATCTAGTTAAGTGGGCCATTTGTCTTTGTAATTACAAATAAAGGGTTCCTGGCGTGTTTAGACTGCTGAGTAATCTTCATATATTGATTTCATTGTTAATAAATGGTACACAAATGTGACAAACTATGTGAAATGTGCTTTTGTCTTTCTTTACCGGTGTATTTTTTGTGAAACACATGCCTGTAATTGAGTTGGTAAATGGTCTTGGTACTTTAATAGTTGTGCCTTGCCTCAGAAATGTAGTGCGCTAGTAAGGTATTTCAAGCAAACATTGTCATTTCCTTATTTTAGTTGGTTTTGGTAAGTGGTAACTTAAAAAAATGTCCTTTTTTAAAAGACAGATTTCAGTCAGGAATCTTAAGTTAAAAGTGCACTGGATTTTTTTTGTAAATGCAAAAATTTCCTCTTGTATTGATGTCAAAAATGGTAAACACAATGTTTAAATGGACCGTCAGATGCAGATATTTTAAAATGGAAATTTCCATATTCTCAAAGATTTACTACTTAAAGACAACTTTCACAATAAATGTTTCTTAAATGACTTTACTAATAACTAATAAAAGCAAGTGATGTGGCCAGCTCTTCAACAAATATTTGTGTTTGGGAAGACCTTCACTGAAGATCCGAGGCGGGATTCTTTTCCCTCTCCATTGGAATACATTGGGTTTTTTTCTCCCTTTTTGAGTAGACATGGAGGCTCAGTTTACCATGTAGATCTGCAAGCATATGGGTCCTTCACCCCAACAGGATTTATTTTTTTAAGCTTTCAATGACTCTTTTTATTTTTTAAGGACTCAAGAAGAAAATGGAATTAACCACAGGATTTTTTTCTTTTTTTGCAGTTTTGTCTTTTTCCTACGTGGGATTATTTTTTGTTTTACTGTGGGAAAACAAGGATTCAGGACTCAAGCTAAAATGGAATATCAGATTGTAACTGTATAATTATCTCATGTTGTGCACTAAACTTTTCAGTTTTCTATCACTATAGGCACCTCCTGCTGAGAAGCTCCCAGTTTTGTACTTAGTGGATTCCATAGTGAAGAATGTTGGAGGAGAGTACCTTGAAGTGTTTGCTAAAAACCTAGTCACTTCATTTATATGTGTTTTTGAGAAGGTACATAATTCTTTCATATATGCCCATGGTGTTTCTTATTAACTACATTTACTTTGATGTTTGGTGAAGTTGCTTTGATGTGAACGGTTAGAAATTATTGATTTATTGTATGTGACTGCCCGTATCTGTTAAATAAAGCCGGACATTTTTTCCTACTACCTTGCTATAGGTGGATGAGAACACTAGAAAAAGTCTCTTCAAATTGCGTTCCACGTGGGATGAAATTTTCCCCCTAAAGAAGCTGTATGCATTAGATGTGCGTGTGAATTCTGTTGATCCTGCTTGGCCTATTAAACCGTTGCCACCAAATGTGAATGCTAGTATCCATGTGAATCCCAAGTTTTTAAAGCCGGTAAGCATGTCGTTTGGAAAAAGGATCGTAATTTATTTCCTTTCCACTACGTTTCAGTATGTGTAAAAATTGCTCTATCTTTGCATAGACTGAAGAAGCCGCCCCTGTGAGAGTCACTACACCACAGCCTCCGACTCATCCCACAGCAGTTGAGAAGAATCAGGAACAAATAATAAGGCAGCAATTACTTGCAAAGCAAAAGCAGTTGCTAGAGCTTCAACAGAAGAAGATAGAACTTGAACTTGAACAAACAAAAGCCCAACTGGTAAGTTAAGTAATATTTGAGCATATATTGTTTCAAGTTTGATTAAATGACACAACTACAGTAATGACTATTGCTGTGTTTTATAAAAACTGCATGTGCAAATTGTCAAGTGAAATTACCCAATGAGCAACTAGAATGCAAAGGGCTGTAAATCAGAACTTAATATGAAATGTAATCCGTTCAATCCCATATAAACTTACTATCCATTGTTATGCTTTGCAGCCAATTTAGGAAGCTTTATCAAAGTGTTAGTCACAGGATTTTGAGTTATGCTTTTACCTGATCTCATACCTTTCACCCTTATAACCATTCTGTTTGTTCAGAGAAACTTGGTTATGATAGTGTGTTTTTCATTAAGGCTGCCAGTTCAAACCAGCAACCTGGCAGCAGTCAAAGCCAGTTTGATCCAGTTCCAGTTGTCAGCCAGCCAGCTCCTGTGTCATACACCAAATCATGGCCCCCACCACAGGGAGACAAAGTGACAACCAGAGATCCTAGATTAAACAGACCTCCTGCTACATCACTGAACTCAAAGGAACAAGGGACATGCAAGAAAGAGAGTCAAGTCACACAGAGTGTTAACACAGCCGATAAAAGACTACCAGTTGCAGAAAGACCAAGTAAGCCAATGCGAATACCAAAAAAAGATATCTCTGCAACTGAAGAAAAAGCAAAATCCAAATCAATGTCACCATTAAGCAAAGGTATCCTTAGTAAAAATAAAGAGTTTGAGCCTGAACATACAAAGACATCTGATCTTAATAAAAAGGATCCAAGATTGCGGAAGCAAGTACATGAAAAGATGGACACAAAAGATGTCAAGGAGAAGAAAAGATCTTCAGACAAAAAGGAAAGGGATGAGACTGTAAAAGGAACTGAGCAGCAAAGGTCCATTAACTCAAGATGCAGACTTGTCAATGGGTCTCTGAATAGGCATGAGAGGCCTGAGACTTTTCAGAAACAAGAGATAAAAGTCAGTAAATCTAATACCCAGAAAAGGTCTCGCTCTAGGTCTCGTTCACCACCTGTACATTGTCCCAAAAGGAAAGACAGGCGATCTCCAAAGAGAACAAGAAGAAGCACCACGCCACCCTCAAAGTTTGGGAAAGGAAGACCGTTAAACAAACATCCACACAGTGAAAGCACTGCCCAACAATTAAATGTTAGGGAGGATCGAAGCACACCTAAGAAGAGTCTTTCTGAGCAAAGACGATTAAAAAGACCACTGGAGGATAGACCTACTGAGCACAGAGATGCACAGCCACAGAGGGTTTCAGCTGCAGAGCATAAAAGTGCAAAAGACATGAAGAAATGGAGAAGTGGATGGGAAGAAAATAAACAGTAAGTAGTACATTTCACTGTGGTGCTACCTTCAAGGGATGTCTGTATTACCTTTTAGTTTTACTACATTTTACCATACTCCTGTTCTATTTTTAACTGCATAGATTCCATACACCGAGTCTTTCCAAGGCTATTTTTTGTTTGTAGTTTTCTGTTTATAATTTTCCCATTTTCCTTGTGAGAGATGATGTACTTTGAAATTAATTCAACACCAGTTTCTCCACCCTGCACCTATTGTTGTCAAGGTACAGTTGTAGTTCCTTTATTTTTTTTTTTTAACAGTCTTAAACAGTCTGAGCCAGATCTTTTACATGGCAAACCAGGATCTCAAAGGCATAAAACTTGGAGCAATCAGCGACCTGCAACCCCCCGAACACCAAAACAGCATCGTCTAAGTGTTGATGCCAACTTGCAAATACCAGAAGTGCTTAATTCTGCCAACAAAAGAGATCTTTTACGAAAGGTATAGTTTTCACCTTTCGTCTTTACTTTCTCTAAATGATTGTGTACATGCATAGCTGTGTATACCACCTTGTTTATTTTATAGTATATAGTTTGTTATAGAAGCAGTCAAGATAGAAATGGTTTTACAATTCAACAGATGATTGCAAGGTACAGGTTATATGCAGTATCTATTTTTAAGTTAGTACTCAGTGGTAACTTTCTAATTGTGAAGTGGATGGTTTGATGTCACAGAGCTAACATCTATCCATACATTCATTCTCGTCCATGTTTGGCCTTTTTCTCCCCTACAATAAGCTCATTAAAAAGTTTGTTACTTCTGCGTTCTCTATATGCACCAACTCCATATCCACTTGAATTACTTTCTCTCATAGGCCAGCCAAAGATTGGCTGATGGAGAGCTATCCCATGATGATTTCCTAAATGTAGCCCATCAAATCAAGCAGCTTTTCCAGTATCAAGAGGAAAAACAGCGTTCTGATTCATGGGAGGGAGTAAGTGATGGTACATACCCAGAGAAAAGGAAACCACCTCATGGACAAATGTCTGATGCTGAGCTTTCCTATTTTGAGCACAAGTCTAAGCTGAAAAGGACACAGCTTCAGCGTCCAGGTAATCAGTAAATCTGTTTTAAATTAACATTTTGATATACTTTAGTGCTGTGGGTTGAACTTTGGGATTTTACAATTGATGCGTCAGATTGGATAATAAACTTGTCTTATCTTTTAAATTCATTTTAAAGATTCTACACTAACTTTCTTGCTAGTATAGTGTCTGTAATGAATTAGAACATGGTTAGTCACTAACACATTTAATATTTAATTACAGTTTGCCAGAATTCGCCTCTGAATGAGAATATGCTTCATCAGAGGCCTCATGAGGAAGATGATTTTCTCAGGGAGACCTCAGATGCACACAAAAAGGGCAATGATAGCCTTAAACCATTCTCAGGGCTTGATGATCCTAGAAGAAATGACAGACCACCATCTCACACAGGACCTGCCATCAGAAATCAGAGTCCAGTGAACTGTGATGGAATCTCTGGAAAGTCCCTATCTGTGCAATTTGAAGAGTCCTCACCACCTCCAGAAATGGACCAGCTTGATGATGGAGAGATCAGTCCTAGGTTTGAAAGCCCTAATAGTGTGCACTCTGGTACAGGCCCTGACAGTGATAGTCCAGTAAATTTAGACACTTCTTCAAGGCATGATGTGTTATCAGGACCATTAAGAAGTGGGAGAAATTTCATTGAATCCCCTGGACAAACACCACCTCGCTGTTCTGAAGGGCCTAACATGCAGGCAAACATTCTAAGGCATGATGGAATCACAATACCTTCTCGATTTGATGGGCACAAGAGTTCCCATGCTGTATTTGATGGGCCACCTGGTCACATGGTACAGCCAAGATCAGAAGGTCTTTCTAGACCTCATCCTCCAAGCAAATACGAGGGCGATACATGTTCAGGAAGATATGATGGTCCATCTCGGTATGATGGACATGATCAATATGACACCCATGGACCAAACAGGTTTGAAAGACCCCCTGTACTGAAAGGCCCTGAAAGATATGAGAACCAGCCTATGCAACATGGACCAATTCGATATGGGGAGCCTCAGGGTGTAGGAAGGTTCGATGGACCAGGATCAGGTCATTTTGATGGTCCAATGGGACATCAGGGTCCTGGAAGATCAGGGCCAATGCGTTACGATAATTCAATGTCATCAAATAGATTTGCTGGACCCACAAGGTTTGATAATACGCACATGCCACAGGGACATCCTAGAGGATTTGATGGCCCCATGAGGTATCCTGCTGGTCCAATTAATTTTGAGCATGAGCGGAGACTTGAAGGGCCAGGGAACCAGACTGGCATAGTCCGCTTTGAAACGCCAGTGCAAACAACACCCATGAGGTTTGATGGGCAGCCTCCTGGTATGCCAAGATACGACTCGCCACAGATTCCTCCAAGATATCGAGGGCCTCCAAATATACAAAATGCTTTGAGACCACAAGGGCAGACGATGTTTGATCAGCAAAGTCAGGGGCCAGCATTAAATCCTGGTGTTGTGACTCCTAATTTCAACATGGCACCACATTCATTTGGGGGTCAACCACAACCATTTCACATTCAACAAAATGTTTCACAGACATCAAACTTTAATGTGCCAGGCTCTACATGTTCAGGATTCCAGAATTCGGGCCAATATGGGCCAATTACTCCATTTGGTGCTGGAAACCCTCAGCCTGTAAGTATTTGCCCAAAAAAAAACCACGTTTCAGTGCTTTAATGAAGCACAAGAATACTTTTGACTGGCCATGTTGAAGTTAAATGTTTTCTGTTTTTAGATCGGCCTGATGCCTGCTCCAGGCCAGAACTTCATGCAACCAAATCCAGCACCTTTTAATCCATCCAGTAAGATTTTTCATAGTATCCATAATATGTATTATTTTTTTGGATGCTGTTACGTAAGTCATTTAATGACAACTTGATGAAATGTGTGTTCACTTGTCAGGTTCTCAGTTTACACAGCCTGAAAGTCATCTGGGACAAATGGATGTTAATGATCTGGTAGCTAAGCTGATATCCAGTGGCATTCTCAAGCCTGCACAAACTGATTCAACAAGTGGTAAGTATTCTTTGTTACTTTTATGCATTTTACTGAATTATGCTCCACATATATGCTTTTTGTTTTAGAGTCCATGACTACACCACAGTCTCAGAGTGTGCCAGATGATGAGGAGCCAGAAGAAGAGGAACAAGATGATGACGACGACGACGATGATGAAAACCTCCCAGACTTGACAAGCTTCTCTTTAGATGACATGAAACAGTATGTTAAGCTCTTAGATATGTCAATTAAATATTTTACAATTCCCAAGTTTTAGGGAATATTGGCAATGCAGAAGTAAACATCTCATGTTATTTGTGTCCCTTACCAGGAGATATGAATGCATCATCACTAAACTGTACACAGGAATCCAGTGCTATTCCTGTGGGATGCGCTTTACTGCTTCTCAGACTGATGTTTATGCTGATCACTTGGATTGGCACTACAGACAAAATCGGTCAGAGAAAGATATTAGTAAGAAAGTAACGCATCGACGGTGGTACTACAGTCTGACAGTGAGTCTAGCACAGTTTATTTGTTCAGTTCATATATTTTACAGTATACATATGGTCAGTTAATTTACTTGGACAAAAGTGTTAGTTTTGGTGTGTTGCAAAGAGATGACAAAGCAAATGGCTGTGTTTCTAGGACTGGATTGAATTTGAAGAAATTGCCGATCTTGAGGAAAGGGCAAAAAGCCAGTTCTTTGAAAAAGTCCATGAGGAAGTTGTACAGAAAACCCAAGAAGCAGCCAAAGAAAGAGAATTCCAGAGTGTAAAGGCTGCCCCAGATGTTGTTGATGAAGTAAGTCTACATAACAGCCTGTGTCAATAGTAGGGATGTCCCGATCCGATATTCTGTATCGGCATCGGTCCGATCCTGACCTAAATTACAGGATCAGGAAGGATTTAGAAACATAATCCGATCTGTAAAAATGCGGAAAATTACAGCACACCTAACCCGATCTGGCCCCCTATGAGGAGTTGACAAGGGTGGTGAGCTCCTCATTGTCATCTGCATCTGTTGTTATCCCCCTCCTCTGCGTCCTTCTCGAGGCTGTTAGACGCTTCAAATATGTCGAATCTGAGCCGACGCTGTTGGATCCAAGATATAGAGTGATTGAGCACGCGTGCGGTGAGAGTAAGAGTGTGTGTGTGTTTATCAGTGAGATGGAAAGAAAGAGCTAAATACATTTATCAGGGCTCGAAATTGTGACCATCTATGCGACCTCAAAATATAATTGGGAGCA
>JBBPDH010000022.1:3552996-3565500 GCA_037974565.1 Clupeocharax schoutedeni
TGCACCTGTGTTAGACGTCCCCATGACGTCCAAAAAAGTTACCTAGTCCAAGGTTCAAATGTTTAACTGCATATTGAAGTCCAAGTGGAGTCATCGTTAGACGTCCAAACAGTTCATTTCAGCTAATTCTCCATGTCTCGCTTTGGTTTTATTTAAGGTGGCTCTCTCTTATTTCAGCCATCATAAATCTATCACAGATAAACTTAAAATTTCACCACTTCAATTTTTTTCACAGCTGTATTTTGGTTAAAACACATGGGGACTATTACTGTACAGCTAAGATGCTACAGTGCATAAAACAGCAAATAAAGATAAATGGGTTTATTAGTTTACAATATGTCATTGTAATGTAGATACAAAGAATTGTAGAGATGCCATTGACTGACAGTGTAATGTAATTTTTAGAGAAATATTTGTTCATGGGAATAATTATAAACACAGGAGCTGAAAGAGAAAAAAAACATGCGGCAAACATGCCAAAAAGTTCTTCTAGCAAATTTAGTTTTTTTAAAAAAAAAAAACATGAAATGGAAGGAGTTTTTACTTCCTGTTTATTCCCTCAACATAAGTTATGCCTTTCCCCTTCATAATACTTATACCACACATCTGACATCCGTTATAAACATTGATTTATCAACAATGACTAAGGCCATAGTGCCCTGTACAAGTGTTCTTTCCTCTGAGATCATAAAATGTAGACCATTGTTTCAGTTCCAGTTTCAATTCAGTTGGGAACTACAGTTTTTATGAAGCAGTTTGCTCAGTTTTGCATATGTATGCATCTGCGGTTCAGAAATATAGTTTTAAAGTATTGCCATGTTTAAAAAAACACTTGCAAGAAACCAAATAACAGACCAAAGCCATTAGCCTGCTTTGTCTGGAGGGAAAGACGTGTTAAATAAACAATATTAAGCAGTCAAATATGGGCATATAGCAGAGAGGTCTGGTCCTAGAGGTCTGGTGACCAACACATTTTGGTAGTTTCCCATCTAAAACAACAATTACACATGGAATTGCCAGATGAATTGAACCAGGTGTGTTTGAGCACCAAACTGTAGTCACACTTACCATCCAGACCAGGGATCCCCGTTATACAGGTTCACCAAAAAAGAAAAACTACTAGATGTATGTACAACTCAGAAAAAAAATTCAAAAATGTCTGTGTGAATAGGAGGTACCAGGTTATCTTTAAAAACCTTTAACCTGATAGAGACATACAGCTTATATTCTTTGGCACTGACATCACAAGATGTGGTTTTACTCTGCTCCAAAACATCTCCAAATAGACCAGATAATTGAGACATAATGTCAACACAGCAAAGGGTAAAAGCTTAGTGGACAGAGCTAGTCGACAAGTTTCACCCTCTGGAATGAATTGGTTCCCTGGAAGAAAACACAGCCTTCATCCAACAATCCTATCTACAAACAGACTCTAAAAATTGACCTAAAAGAGCAACATATTATGGTTGAGAGATTACTTTATGCCCTCACATCTTAAAGCTGCATAAATATAGTACCAAAAGATGTGCAAGATGACAGTTAAGAGTGAAACCGGGTGAAATTCTGAGTGTATAACATTTTCAAGAACCATTCTCAGATCTATCTCAAAGTTCTTGTACTTTCTGGCTTGTACTTTACAGGGCCAGCCCTCTCCTCAAAGCAGCATTGTGATGGGTTTCTCAAGGAACTTGCGGAACTCTGCCAGCCACTGAGCCCCAACTGCTCCATCCACCACACGGTGATCACAGCTAAGAGTCACAGACATCATACTGGCTACATGAAACCTAGGGGAGAAAAAAACAGCATTAAATGTTACAGGACACATTGCCGCTAAAGTTAATACAGATAATAATGAATATTTTCTGACTGTCACTTTTAGGCTGCAGGACTATTTACTATTAGGGAAATTGTTTGGTCATTTGCATGCTCAGTGCAACAGTAGAATACAAGATAAAAAGACAAAGATAAACAATAGTGCAACAAAATTACAAAATATTATTGTAACAAGATAACTGCAGCTCTGATGTTGCTGTGTGTAAGATTTTGAGTAGAGCAAGTAGTTTACAGTAATAAAAAAAAAATTGGATTCATCACTAGGTGGCAAGTTAGTGAGATTAAGGTATAGCACATAAGGTTGACAGCAAAAATACTTTGACTTTAGTCCACTCTCAAAATGTACTTATAGCTGATTATCTGGAGTCAAAAACGTTCAAACATCTGACCACACTTCTGTATTATATAAAACTCCAACAGGTAATACTTACATGAAAACATATTATTCTGTATGTTCACAAAATGCTATAGCACTGACAGTGCTAAAACCTCACCCTCTCTCATTGTCTGCAGGCAGCAGTCTCTTTTCTGATCCTCCAACTGCCAGGATGCAGGCTTGTGGAGGATTAATAATGGCTGAAAAGTTCTTGATGCCGAACATGCCCAGATTGGAGACTGTGAAGGTACCACCCTGGAAAAATAAAACAAGATGGTGTACAAACATGTATTACATGTCTTCAATATTTGATGTACTTTTATGTGATGGTCACTTGCTAATATAATAACATTATATGACTAAGGTATACATCCTGTTCTTGTGTTACTCACCTGGAATTCATGTGGTTGCAGCTTGCCCTCTCTGGCCTTGGCAGCTATTGTGGCTGTATCTTTGCTGATAGCTGCTAGGCCTTTAATATGGGCATTAAAGACAATAGGAGTGATCAAACCACTGGGTGTGCTGACTGCAACACTAACATCCACCACATGATTTCTGTAAGGAATCAGCAAAAAGTAAAATAAGTAATATTACCATCAGTACTATTAATTACCAGTTGTTATATAGGATATTTGTAATGCTGAATTTATGAAAAAAACCCCAAAAAACTGCAGAGGGGAATCATAATGTCACTCACTGTCGGATGACTGTGTCCATCCAGGAGGAGTTGGCCTCTGGCACTTTTAAACATGCCAG
Source organism: Clupeocharax schoutedeni (assembly GCA_037974565.1). Taxonomy (NCBI): domain Eukaryota; kingdom Metazoa; phylum Chordata; class Actinopteri; order Characiformes; family Alestidae; genus Clupeocharax; species Clupeocharax schoutedeni. Next base: position 3,555,962 of record JBBPDH010000022.1, read on the forward strand.
TGCTGAGGCTTTAATGATGAAATCATTGACAGAGAGTTTGATGTTGTCTACTTTCACCTCCTGATCATGAGACAATTGAGATAAAACAAAGCTAACCAAAACGGTGGTATGACAGAAATCAAATGAAACCATCTAAAACCATTTAGAATGTCACCTCATTCAGTTCCTTTCTGAGGTCCTGAACATGGTCCATATTGATGTCCACTGACAGGTAGTAGTGTGGAATAGTCTGTTTTGACTGCATCAGCCTCTGCGCAATCACCTTGTTAGAACAAGGAAATTAAAAAGGATAAAGTGAGTTAAATGTTATTAAAGAAAAATTATCAGATGTGAAGCTGTTCATTATAATGAATACTGACTCTGCGGATATTGCTGATTGGGATATCAGTAAAGGTGCCAGTTGGAACTGGAGCCACAGCCGGAGCAGCTGCTGGGGTACGGCTAGGTGTAGGTCCAGCTACTGGAGGCTTGTAGCAAGAAGAACAAGAAGAAGACTGTTATGTTACAAAAAAGCAGCCTCCTCAAAACCCAACATGGCCTTATAAAATACTTGGTTTCAATATATTTCCCCACATATCATTGGGGTTGGGTTTGTTTTCTAATGAGTGGCACTTATGTAGTACATATCACACACTCTCACATTTCCCCACTCACAAGTGTGAGTCTTTCCACTTGTTTGCTAGGATTGTCTGAAGTCCACTAAGTATTATCCCAGTTTACTCTTGTGGGACATTTTCAGGCACTGAACACAAACACTGAATAGCAAAATAAAGCTCAGTAATAACATGTCTGTCAGTTTGGATTTCAAATTTAGCAAAATGTCATGCTCATGCAGATCACAAACTAGCAACTACTTCACTCACAGGAGCAGCCTTGGCTGGAACAAAGGTGTCAATGTCTTTCTTTGTTATCCTGCCATCTGGTCCAGTCCCTGTAAAAGCAAAAGCACTTGTCTAATACTCAGTCTCATTATGCAATTCTATTTAAAATATATTCAAACTCTTTAGTGCCAGTAGTGAAACTGTTCAATTTTGTTAACTGTGCACTCACCAGTGACCTGTGCAATGTCAATACCCTTCTCAGCAGCCAGTTTCCTGGCCAGAGGGCTAGCAAACACTCTGCCCTTTCTAGCAGCAGCAGGAGCTGAAGCTGCTGGAGCTGCAGCAGAGACTGGGGCAACTGGAGGAGGGGCCGCCACCTTAAAAGATGGTAAAAGAATTAGGTGCATAATGTAAAAACTACACAACACAACTGAACTGGCATTCTCTAAACACAATCAGTGGATTCTGTGAAAAGTGGAACATATTTCAAATTTTCAATCTGGCAATGCAGTTTAACCAGATGCAATCCATTTTGAATTACTGAATAGAATTTCCCCCATTTTTAAGAATGCTATGAAAGATTAAAAAATGGTCCAGTTCAGTAAATTCCAGCAGTACTAAGTCTGTAGCCATAATAAAAAGATAAACAATTATGTTCATAAATTGGAGAAAGTTATGTTCTCCAATTTAGAATCCCATAAGGAAAATGGAGATTTTATCTGAAAGTGCACATCCATCAGTACCTTGCAAAATACATCAAATAATGACCCCACTATCCACTTACAGGACTATTACTACACAGATTGCAAAATAGGGTGCCTTCACATGATGCAAACCACATCACAACTACTCTAAAGTGCTATAAGCTTAAAGTTGTTGCAACTTTGTGGAATATGAACAATCAATGGATATTGTGGTGCTAATATTGTCATCATTATATGAAACCACACTTATTAGTAATATTCAGAATTAACAGAAAAGGACGCAGTAGCGAAAGTATTCATGATATTCCCCTTTTAGTATGTTACAGTCAATCACAGGGCTATGCATTGCTGCATCCAAATAAAACAAACCCTAACCGAATGCAAACACAAGGTAAGAAAAAATATCCCAATATATTCTACTTATTGGTTTCATGGTCATTATCCCAAGTTATCCCAGTCCTAATTCCAAGGTAATAAAATTAAATCAATTAAAAACAATTATTACTGATGACAACAACTTTTTTAAAAATAGTTATTTACCGGCGTAGGAGCTGGAGGTGGAATAGCAGCCACACCTGTCTCTACATAGTCAGCAAATGCCTGCATGTCAGACTCTTTCTCTACCATGATACAGAGCGGAGTGCCCAGAGGGACGTCCCTGGTTCCTTCTGGAATCATGATCTTAGCCAAGTAACCCTCCTCTTGTACTTCAAAACCTGAACAAATGGTATTAAGAGTGAAAAATATACACCGTGCTGCAGTGTGAGAAGGCAGAATTGCAACACATTCTGTCCAAACCAGACTTATCCTTCCTGTCCAGATCTAGTGTCATTTATGAATTCGTTCAAAATAATTAATCTTTTAAGGGCACATACTGAACCAATTAACTTCCTCAGATGATTTGTTTGTTTCTCTGTTCAGCTGAGCTGTAAGTAGCGCCGGGAAGGACTGGGAGACCGCGCACGCACTCCTTTGTCTTTCATATCTTTTATGTCTTAATGTTCAATCTGTGACGAGGGTATTCAAGTAAGGATTTCATTGTGCTCTGTACACTGTACCTTGCACATATGACAAACCTCAACTTCAATTTGTGTAGCTTTCTTTTAACTCACAAACGCAGCAACTCACAAACAGTAGGACACAGCATGTAACAAGTAGTATATAAAATCACGGTGCATGTTCAGTGCGAATCCCTCACTGAACGTACTGTGGGGAATACGTTCAGTGAACCGATCACTCACTGATGCACATTTGTTGAGTAGACGAGTTAGGTATATATAGAATATCACAGGACAGGACACCTAAAACATCATGATTTATAAACATTTATTTTTACAAACATGTTTGCCAAAGCAACACAGCCACTCTGGTCTACCAGTCCTGGAAGCTTTGAACTGAACTGAACCATTTAGCCGTGAATCAGTTCAGGAAGTAGGAATTGCTCCTCCCACCAAGCACTGAATGTTTCAGGGATTCGGTGAATTAATCTTTTGAACAATTTTTAAAAAATGATTCTATTGATTCAGTACATCTAAAAGAACTGCCGTGCCCATTACTACAAAGTAGTACCACCCCCCCCCCCAACCAAAAAACATGATACAAACCGAATCGTGTGTCAAAAGTCGTGTTATGAACCGGATCGTGTGTTTTGAGCCATAATAAGCATACATAAAACAATGAAAATAACCATTAATCAAACGGTTCAGATAACTTTCTCACTTTCTCAATTTTCTTGATCACATCTCAATAACATTTACATTAGTGTTACATTAGTTTAAATGACTATTAAAGATGACACCTTTAGTTTAATGACTAACCTAATGCCTGTCAAAAATGACAACTTACCAATTGTGGCCTTATCTGTTTCAATTTCAGCCAGTAGATCACCCTCGTTCAGTTTTTCACCCACTTTCTTCTCCCATCGCTGCACTGTGCCCATGGTCATAGTGGGGGAAAGAGCTGGGAGAAGAATCTATAATTTATGAAATAATGAACAGAAACCGAAACCTTATTGCAAAATCAATCACAATCTGTATATACCTGATACAAAAATTTGACAGTGGAATTATCTACCACCACATCTAAAACCTGTAAAAGCTGTGAAAGTGTTGTCAAAAGAACCCGATACTTCAGTACCAAGCCAGTACCAAAAAAAATGTAAATGTTACGGTACCAGGTTTACTGAAGTACCGGTGGTACCGAGCACCCGGCCAATCCGGTTCTTGCTGCACTATATGCGTATTGTGCAGTTGTGTCTTCTTTGTAAAAGCACAGATACATGGCGACCGGCGATGCTGCTGATGAGGCGGCTCTGAATCCGCTCGTTGTAAAGAAAGGAGGAAAGAGCCGTGTATGGAAGTATTTCGATTTTGCGGCTGATGACAAGGGCAACATCACTGATCACCATAAACCCACTTGCAAGCGGCGTCATCGAGGTTTAATGTCAAAAGGAGCAAATACATTGAACCTTATAAAAAACCCCAAAGACCATCACCTAGATTTAATGAAAGAATTCAAGCAGGCAAGTATTAATTTTATTTTATATTTAGAGCTTTTGTTATAAAAAATATACCCTTTAGTAATTTGAATGTCGGACTGAAATAAACATTGTCATTGGCTTAGTTAATCGTTAGCATAAGTGCGGCTAATGCTAACGCGAGTATCAGAATTAAGTTTCTTTATTAATTATTTAATACTACTGTAGCATTTAAAACAGAACATAATAGCGTAATATTTTTACACACCAGAGGCTTTTAAATAACCTTAGTAGCCAAAATATGTGTGTTAGAGAACAAATGTATGATTAATGTTTGTATCTTTAAAATCGGTCCATCAGAAAAGCAGTTCTAGGTTATGAAATATGGTTTGCGCAGTTTGATTAAATAAAGTCCAGTCAAAAACAGTCCTGTATAGTTTGGTAAGGCTTTAGAATAAGATACCATTTATTTACACGTCTTCATGTGTTATCTAATTTTATAAATAAGAAGAGTGTGTTATTCAGTAATGTTTGTATAATTATTGTTTGTTATTAATAAAAATAGCTTGTTGTTCAATTCATGTTTTTGTATTTTGCTTTGGTACCGAATGGGAATACTCAGTGAAAATCCACCGAGAACTGTGGATTTTCACTAGTATTGGCACTGAATACTTACATTTTGGTACCGTGACAACACTACTGTGAAATATTATCTAACATCAGTAGACATCACCACTCACCTTCATATGAGGTGGGTATGAGCTGCCTGGAGCCTGAGGAGGAGATGGGGCAGCAGCAGCAAGTGCTGCTGGAGGAGGAGGAGGGGCTGTTGCTGTTGGAGGAGCTGAAGCAGTTAGTTTCTCCAGAGTGAAATCCTTAAATGCAGGGATGAGTTCAGGGCTGAGGAACATGCACAAATTGCAATGAAAATGGCTTCTCAGACCCCTGAAAGTGTTAACATATTTAAAACAAAAAGAGGTATCCTCACTTATCCACAGTAATGCAGATGACAGATCCAATAGGCACATCCCTTGTACCCTCTGCTACCAAGATCTTGGCAAGATAGCATTCTTCTAGCATCTCAAATCCTACAGTGGCTTTGTCTGTTTCCACCTGAACAAGGAAAACACATTAAGACAACAATAAGGATATTACATATACTTGGGTAATCAAGAGCTGATCTGCTTTATTCTGGTGACCAAAATATTTATTCTTACCTCAGCGATCAAGTCACCCTCATTGATTTTATCACCCTCCTTCTTCTCCCAACGAGCAATAGTGCCCAGCTGCATTGTGGGAGACAAAGCAGGGAGTTCCACCTGCAGAAAAAGGAAAAGATCACTTCACCAAGAAAGACTCCACTGTAATCTTTTAGGCATGCCATTACAGAAAATGTCCTCATAGCTCTTCCTCAAAAACAGACCATAAACTTTTTAAGATGACCAGAATATGCACTGGGTCAGTTTCCTCAACTAATTAAGCTTGAGCTCTCACTTATAATAATTCCCAATTGCAATTCACGATTGTCACTACAATGCAGTGGGAGGAGTGCCTATGATGTTGATCCGTTATCTTATATGGTATAGGAAAGAAAATAGTATTTTCTTTTTTTGGTCAAACTTTTATACTATAACTCTGATAGATCAAAAGCTAAAAAATAATAAAAACCATATAGAAAGAATTAAACATTGTATGCTGCATGAACAAAAGTACTGTAATGCCTGACCATTCCACAAACAGAGATTAAAATGACATTGCAGTCAAATGCATACTTTTAACATGGAGTTGCCCCTCCTTTGCAGCTATAACAGCTTCCAAATCTTGGCTTTTCAAAAGATTTTGGAGTTTTTGTGTGGGTTTGAGCCCATTCATTCTGTAGGGCATTTATGAGGTCAGACACTGAGGTTGGATGAGAAAGCCTGACCTGCATTCTCTGATTAAGTTCATGACAAAGGTGTTGGATGGGCTGAAGTCAGGACTCTGTTGGATGGGCCAGTCAAGTCCCTCTACACTGAACTCCTCCAAACTGGTCTTTATTGACCTTGCTAGAATAGAAACGGTTCTTTCCCAAACTGTGTCCACAAAGTTGGCATTGTCCAACATGTCTTGGTATACTGAAGCATTAATATTGTTCTTCACTGGAAGCAACGAGCCTAGACCAAAGCTTAAAAAATAAGTGTCCCAGTGGTTTTGTCCTGGCATACAAAGACAACAGGTTAATGTAAGTTTGAAATTATGTGCATCTTCTTCATATTTCAATGTGACACGCTTGGAAAGTGATGGAATGTTACATGGATGCCTACAAAGACACGTAACATACAGTTAAGCAGTTTTTCACTGGGGTTCATCAACTGGGGCAGCTCTTCTGTATGATAAGAGCAGCAATTATATTTGTCTTTGCTGGAGTGAACTGAGCAAATAAGTTGCTTTATATTGACGAGAACCCGGTAAATGTGGATGTGAAAATGTAAAGATTGTAAACGTTCAAAAAGGCAACACGTTAGGGTTGGTGGTGTCCTGGTTTTTAGGGGGTTGCCTCTGCGGTCAGAAGGTTGTCGGTTCAAATTCAAAGAATTTCAGTGGCACCACTGAGGTAGTATTGAGCAAGGTACCGTCCCCACACTCTGGCTGTCAACTCCGGTACGTAAGCATTCGTTCATGTGCCTGGAGCGTCCATGTATGGCAAATGGACCCTTTACACACACTTAGAGATACACACCAAGGTGAGCTAGTTTAGCCTAGCTGCGTTCCATTACCTTTTGGTGCGGGGGCAAGCTGTAGACCCGGCTGAAAGCAGCGCTTTGGTGCTGCAGGACGCAGTTCGTGCCGCAGAGGAAGCCACGGTAGGGTCGTGGGGAGCGGTCCAGACTCTGGCTCCGGTGAAGCCTCCTAAGGTATACCGGTGCCGGCGCGGGGCTCGACAGCATGCCGGGCCGTGAGGACCGAACACACGGTCTCAGACGCAACACTAAACGCATCATTTTGATCAGGGAAAATTAGGCTGGTGTCTGGAATCAGAATATCTGACAGCTGATGCAGCAGCCGTGCTCAGGGGCCGTAGTGAAGAATAACTCAGCTTCACTTTCCAATGACCTCCCTGCTTCCACCCAGCTCCTTCACGGACCTCCCCACCCGCCCTCACCGCTGAACAACAGGGTTGCCAGAGCCTTACGAATTCGCACTTTTTTCTGATAAAGGTCAAGTGCACTACATGGCCAGCCGTATTGTAACGCCTGCCCATCACATCATCAGGGACTTTAATGACGCTACATTAAAATACATATACTTTAATATATAGTTGCTCCGTTTGCAGCCATAACTGCTCCCACTCTTCTTGGAAGGCTTTCCGTAAGATTTTAGAGTGTCTCTGTGGGAATTTGTGCCTATTAATTCTGTAGGGCATTTATGGGGTCAGGCACTGATGTAGGACAAAAAGTCCTGCCTCACAGCCTCTGATCTAAGTTCATCCCAAAGGTGTTGGATGGGGTTGAGGTCGGGGCTTTGTACAGGCGAGTCAAATTCTTCCACACTGAACTCCTGCCATGTATGTATGGACCTTGCGTTGTGCACTGGGAAGCAGTCTTGCTGGAATAGAAAATGTTCTTCCATAAACTGTACACAAAGTTGAACGCTTGGTGTTGTCCAAAATCTCATGGCATGGTGAAGCATTAACACTCCCTTTCACACAAAGTCAGGGGCCTACCCCAAACCCTGAAGTAAGAGTACTTTTGTTCTTATAGTGTATTTTATTCAGTTCAGAGGGGATATAGTCCAAGATTATTGGTATACAGTCTATAGCTATGATTATAAAGTGAATACATTGTAAATATACACGAATAATCGTAGCTTTAAGAGACGTTAAGAGTAAAACAAGGACCAGATCAGGCACTTAGGAGTGACATCCACTCATTTACAGGTAGTTTTGGTGGAATTGGCATTTTATTGTTATGTATGAATTCTCTTACATACATTTACATATCTGTGATGAAATTAAAAGATTGTGTCTTCAGTCCTTTAACAAAAGTCTTGTTTGACTTTATGTATGAGTTCATTTCAATTCCGAATACAAGTTACACAACATGGCAACCCTGATCAACGACGTCATCGAACGAATCACAAACTGTCGTAAAAACGTCGCAAGCACGGAGTTTGACAGCATGGTAACCGGTGTTGTCAAAATAGAAGCTGGATCCACAGGTCACATTCTTCTACACTTCAAGGATTAAAAAAACATTTTTTACAGTATTGTGCAGTTTCGTACACAACCAATGCTGTTTACGAGCGAAGTATTTTTTGTCATCTTTCCGTTTAAATATATGTACGTGTAAAGTCTCCATTTGTGAACACAGCAGCGCAGTGCAGTGTGAAATTCTTTCTTTGTATTTAACTTTCCTGTAGTGTTCGGGTAAAATCTGACCGATTTACAACGTAAAACACTCATAAATATTTTGTTTTACATCTGATTGCCTCAAGGCCTTCCACACTATGCACTTGAACATATAAAAGTGACGATCACCTCTTTCGTTGAAATTTGAGTGTTTTAATCAGCCTTGTTACACATGTGGTGTTCCCGGTCAAAAGTGACAGCCATGGGAAATGACTGAGTATCCAGACTATATTCATATATCAGACAGGAAACACCCTCATACACACTACCCCAACTCATTCACTGACACACACACACACGTCAGACTGAACAATCTCTTTTGCGGTTACCCACGCTTTGTGCCTATCCCCCACATGAACCACACCTTTCAGACAGAGGAGGATGTCTCGGAAGTGGAAGACAACACAGATTTTAATCCAGACTTTGTGGAGACTGGCCAGTCAACATGTGGAGAGGGAGAGGCACCTGAAGAACAGGCACCTGAGGAGAAATTCCAGCTCAAGAGTGGACACTTGCTCTGGTCTTCATCCCCCCAGGACAGAGGAAGTAGAGCGAGAACGGAAAACATCATAAAGATGACGCCAGGGCCACGAAGGTATGCGACGACATCCAACTCTTTATACCAGAGCCCACAGAGGGAATTATAGTGGAGAGGACAAACCGGGAGGGGAGGCGTGTTTGGCGACATGTGGAGAGAAATCAACCCGATGGACCTCCAAGCATACAAAGGTCGACCTGTTGATTTTAGCAAGAGTATATCGCTTAAACAATGAGGCTACAAAAGTCTGTGGGATGCAGTGTCTGGCATATATTCCAGGCAACTATGTCCTTACAACAGTTTCGTGTCCTTTCAAGAATTATTCGATTTGATAAGAGATACACGACCCGCCCGCAAACCAACCTCTGCCAGTGTGGTTAGGAGTGCCCCTGTCCCTGCCCCGGCCGCTCTCCCCCAACAACAAGGACATTGACAGAAAAGGAAGCACTGTGAGCTCTGTGCCCAGAAAAAACACAAAACAAGCCTGATATGCTGCAAATGTGATGCCTATTAGTGATGTGTCGATCGCGAACGACCCGGCTCTAAGAGCCGATTCTTTGTAGCGAACGAGAAGAGCCGACTCCCGTCGGGGAGAGCCGAATCTTCTGTCGTA
>JBBPDH010000022.1:3580598-3591462 GCA_037974565.1 Clupeocharax schoutedeni
GTATATGTATATATATATATATATATATATATATGACATTCCAATGACAATCAGTCATCAGTCATGTACTCATTGCTCATTGGGATGACAACAAAGTGCTACTTGTTTACTAAGACAAATCCAAGACAAAACATACAAATGACACAATACCTGTGTGACTGTGTGGTTTAGTTGGCTGCCTTTAATCTCCAGAGGTCCTGAAAAGACTCCTCCTAAAAACGTCAGAGAGACCGTTCACATAATGTAGTCAAAATGGGATACTTCTTGTTTAATGAAGAAAGACTTGTATTCTTCTTGTGAGGCATAAATGAAGTGGCAGTGCATCTGCTGCAGTTTCTAAACCCTTCAATCCCACTGTGGTGATGGGTCAGCTGTTAAGCTGGGGAGCAGAGTTACAGTCTCAGTGAAAATGACAAAGCTCCAATCACTAATCAGTGGGCGAATATTTGTGTGTGTGTGTTTAACTTGGTCTGTATAGCAATCACTACAGTGTTCATTGCATGCTTTTGGCTGGTCTACTTTTAAGTTAAGAGAGTAGGATAACTACGAGAACCAAACATAGTCAAGTATCCCCAATAAAAGATGCCATAACGGTTCACAGGTAATGCCATATTACAATGATTCTTAAATGGGTCTTCAGGGACTTGCATTATTCAGATTATTGTTATTTTCCTTTGTGCTGCTAGGTCAGTTGTAGCAAAAAATCTTTTGGGTCTGCTTTGAGAACCCCTGCTATACATGAACTTTGTGTGAAGAACATTGTCAGGGTTTAGAAAACCCTAGAATTTTTACATTAAATATTTTTTCAACTTTAAAAAGGTTTAAAAATATCATTTACAGCAACTAACATTCATCATTCATGGAAATGGTTTTCCAAAGAAACATCTATTTATAATGGAGCAAAGTTCTTAGTTCTTCTGCATTGTGCGTTGAATATTTTTGGCATCTTTTATTTTTAAAAATGAGAAAGGTGAAAAAATGCAATGATAAAAAAGACAGAACTCAAGTGGCACAGTACAACAAACGGAGAGAATGTTTATTGAGGGTCAGCACAGGTTTAGAGGGATGAAACAGAGGAGAGAATAACAGGTGGGGAATCTAAATTAATGGAATTTGGGTAATTCCTTTGTATCACTAATTTCACAGCAATACCAGTATACAATACAGTAATCTGGAGAGTCAAACAATATAAAAATATTTTTATATACCTTGCTTTTGCTGTTATCATTTAATCTTCCATTAGCAACAACAAAACATCTATTTTTTGTTACAAAATAAAATTCATTTGATCTTTCCTGAGATCAAATGTCTTAAAAGAGCATGAGTAATCAAACAACAGCTCTTAAAATACCTTAGTGTGCAATGAAGTGTCAGGTTTGACCAAAGGGTTGAGACAAAAGCATGATAAACATGTATAAAAACATAGCTCCATTGTCAATACAGCAATAAATGAAAACCAGTGTGTGAACTAAGGCAGAAGCTAAACAGCAGTAAATTACCATTATTATGCTTTGCCTGGTTGGGTGTGCTGTTCATGTTCACTTCACAATGACGATAGATGCGCTGTGAATGGACTCCATTATGGCAGCCAGGCGACTACACAGGTCATGGAGTGACTTCCTCACTTTGGGTGGTTCCTTTAGCACAACTAGTTCAGCTGAACAATCAAGAACCCTTGGCAAAAACTCGCCTAGCTTCTCTTGTAGAGACTCTGTCAAACACCAGATCACAGCACAACCATTAAAAAATGACTAATTTTTCTTTGACTATTTCATGACAACCTCTCGTCATCTATTAGAATTTTACAAGCAATTTTTGTTACTGTGCCATTAAAAATGAGGTATGTAAATTAACTTGTATTAACAGATTATCCTGTACTGTACCTCTTTCATAAAAGGCAACAATAGACATGTGAAACTGCAGGGATGTAAGAAAAAATAACACTTTATCCACTGCTTTTGCATATCTGGTACCTTTGGATAACTACAATAAAACATTCGCTCCCTGAGAGCCAGGAACAGCACAATGCTTTGTTTCATCTTTTGTTCCAGTTACTTTGCTACAGATTGTTTGCAGAGGCATCGGTCCTTATCACTTCATTGATAATGGTCTAAACTGATGTAGGCTGAATAGGCAATAAATCAAAACCATGTTGAAAAAAAACTGGGCTGTTCTTGCAGCTTAGCGTTTTATACAGGGTAGTGTGGACCACCTGGGGTCCAACTTTACAATTAAAAAAAACTAAATAAGCAAAAGTTTCAAAGTATATTAAACTCTTTTGCCTTAAAAAACAAAGGCAATGTGGATTTCCATGAAATTGACTCTTTAACACTGAGTACTTCACATATTTATTTGGGTAGTAAGAGAAAGCATTACCATCCATATCTTGCTCCAGGTAAGAGCACCAGTGGTTTCTGATCATCTCTATGACATCCATGTCTTCTTGGCTGAAGCTGTCTCTCACCATGAGGTGCATACAGGGAATGACACAGTCATTCATAATGGTCACTCCCTCTTCCACATCACTCTTTTCTCCACTCTTAAATAGCATGGCTGCATTTTCATTCAACTCCTGTGGAGCACACAACAAGGAGAACTGAACAACTGGAGTATGTGTCAGAATGCTAATATAGATTAATGTTTAACATTTATCATCTAATGAGAAAGTATTTACAATTACTTTCTCTCATTAGGTGGTACAATTGCATACAGCCTGAACAGCTATTATTTAGGGCACATTTGAATTTAAGATATCAGAATACAGTACTAAAATGTGCAATAACTTTTGTACAGGACATTTTGTAATATTTGTTTTTAGCAAATAAAAAGTGTATAATACATACTTTCAGACATTTTCTCCTGTAAAGTGCTATAAGTTCCTGGTCCACTCCTTTCCTCTCCCCATTTCTAAGGAGTGCTGCATTGTCTTGATAAGCATGTGCAAGGTAAATCAGTGCTTCCCGTATTCTGCATAAGAGAAACATCAGAAAGTAAAGTCAGCTCTCAGGCAAACAAATACACCTTCTATAGCTCTCAAAGACTTCACATACTTTCCAGTTTGATACTGCTCAAGGCCTGTCAGCAGGTAGGCAAACACAGTCCTGAACATGCTGTAGTCATCATGCCACTGCTAGAAGAAGAAAGGATGTAAGTGAAATTAGTTTTCACATATCCAGCTGATAGGGAATAAAAGAGGCTGTATCATTTATCCTTGTAATTTATTTTTCTCTCTTAAGTCTGTGTAGGTTCATGTGCAGTTTTAGATCATTTTCCAACCTCCCTTTATCCCTGAAATGAAATAGACTGTTTATTTTATTGTGTAATATTAATATACGTAGAAGATTTATCTTCTGATTTTCTATTGTGTATCATTAAAAAGGCAGTCAAAATAATGGGGGTTGGGGAAACTGCTGTAGACAGACTAGGATATATAGAGTAAACCACCCCTTTTTGCAGGGGTTATGATGCAAGCGTATAGTGAAAAACTTTGTTGTTGTGATGTGGTTTAAAAATGCCAATTTATATTGTGTAAACCCTAAATATGCCCCCAAATATTCTACCAAAACACTTTAATTTCACTTAATTAAATTAATTAAATTTAAGCTTAATACATTACCCTGAAAGAAACTATAATGGTAAACCTGTATTCATACAGTATAGTTTACACTGAATTCCTGCAGTGGTAGAATGTAAATACAGACGTTACTCCTGTATAGACTGTTCTCTAATTTATGCAGGTGCGATTTCTTTGGTCTGTGCTGTCATTTTCTTTTGTATAAGCAGTTACATACAGCCTCAAAGGGCAGCAACCAATCAGGAGCAAGGAGAAATAAATAGCGTTCTCGAATTGGCTACTTTGAGTCCCACCTCTGAGTACAGCCGTATTTCACCATTCCAAAATGCTTGTTCTTTGTGTTTCTTTCCACAGCACCAAACCGAGGACCAGGGGCGTGGCAGACAAGGCCCGGACATCACAAAAGCAAAACAATCTCTGCAGTTTCCGCATTAGTGCATGGGTTCAGCAAACAATTATTATTTCGGTTCTCAGAAAAAAATCACTGCTGACTTGTGTTAAAATCGTGGTTTACTGTTTATACAGGGGAAACACCTCTAATTTTTGAGGTAGTTTCATTTTCTGGAGAGAGACAGATTATCAACCAAAAAAAACATGTTAAATAAAAGTTAAAATTAATTTGCTGAGTATAATAAATATTTGATCTCTAAGCAAAACATGACAGTACTGGGTGGAGAATCCTTTGTTGGCGAGCACAGCAGTGATGTTTCATGTAGTCGGTCACCGGGTTTGCACACATCTCAGGAGGGATTTTGGCCCACTCCTTTTTACAGAAACTCTCTAAATCCTTTAGGTTTCTTGGCTGCTGTTTGAAGCTTCAGCTCCTCCACAGATTTCTATAGAATTTACATTAATGTGCTTCAGCAGGGGGATCATATAATTACTTCCTCCACTGTATGTGTGTGTGTGCGTGTGCATATTTTAATATTTTTCTAACTGTAGATTGTACTGTCTGGTGAGATAATTAAGCCTTAATATTTACATCACATTTAACTAATTCCTTGTAAATAGAGAGTTAAACAAGGAAGAACAAATGGTGTTTTTACAAGTCATGGCATATCCACCTGAGACAAGAGCTGTATACCAAAATGAGCAAAGTCAGTACTTAAAATAGCATATATCCAATTACTGTACAAGTTTATATTATGGGAACTCAACACATATCTTCCTATTGGGCTTCTGGCTCCATATATTTGCATATTGTGCATGTATGTTGGTGTGTTATTCTAAACTGGCAGGACATTTCAGTGACCACTTTTAAACCAATTCTAGTTAGCTATCTTTATGAGTTCAGTGTGAAATGAGAGCAGATTAAGTTTAGCCAATTTTAGCATATCAAGATACATCACGAAATTGGCTTATTAAAACTATTTTACACATAAAACCACACAAACATCATATATGAACAAAAATAAAATATAAGAAAAATGTAGTATATTGGTTCCTTACTAGGTGTTGTTGATTGATGGTGATCTTACCATGTACTCCTCCATGTCCATATCCTCTGGTTTGATTAGACGTAATTTAACTCTGGCCTCTCTCATGATACTGACAGCTCTGAGGTAAGAGACGGGTAAAAAAATTATTTGAATGTTTTTAGTGTAAAATATCCTATCTTCACACACTGCCAATATCTGATTTATAATTAAGATACAGTTTATAATGATGAATTACATTTTCATTTCCATCATTCATTCTGTCCTCAGGGCATTGTGAGGCTTAAGTATCATTTGCATTTGAAATTGAGGAGAGTACAGCATGAATGTTGACAAGCTCTACAACAAAGAACAATAAAGTCACCCCTCAATATATTTTACTGGATGCCTGAACTTAGTTTTAGTGAACACAAGATGAAAAGACCAAAGATGAATACCTATCATCGAAGCCCAGATTGCGGTCACCAAATTGCTCCAGCAGGGTCCTCTCAATGATGCGGTTGGGTGCTCTGTTCTGGAAGAAATAAACCAACACATGCTGGAGGCGAGGATCCTGCTGTGGGGTGGTCTCCTCTTGAGACAGCTCAAACAGCCTGGAATACTCCTCATGAAATGCCTGAGGGAAAGTTATATGATCTCATTCATCCAGATAAAAACAATTTATACATACCTTTATTTCCATCATGATTTAATAACATTTTATTAACAAAAAGTGGAATACCTTAATAAGTCCTGCCTCAGGGCCATCACTGTCAAAGACCTGCCTGGCCTTGGCTATAGCTAAGATAACACCTTGCATGGCTGGGGTAAGCATCATCTGTACAATGAAAAATAAGCATAGTGTAAGGACATTTTATCATACAATGGCCTAAGGGAGAGTACTAAACATTAAACAATACTAGTAAAAAAACTGGACACACTCCTATGTATTTTTACAGTTGTCTTCACATGTAATTTTGTCTATTTTGGATTCTTAAAACTAGCTTTCCTTTGCCCTAACGCAGGATTATATTCTCATAACCAGCTTCATGAAGAACTACAAGTTTGAACAGGCTTGATGGAGTTGTGACATAAGCTTTGTTTCAGTATTTGAGGGTTTTTTTGGCTACTGAAAACTACTTTTTCAGGAAATGAGAATGTAGTTCAGTTAAATGTTTGTAGCTCAGGTTAAAACTTTAAACACACTGCCACTGTCAGACTGAAAGCATAAATCTTATTTTTATTTTGAGATACTGTTTACACTGTCAACATTACACAATGAACATAAAAACAAAAATGAATTATAAAAATATTATTAGCTTGATTTATACTCTAAGTTAATTTTTGAATATATTGCTCTAAAAGCAACAATACACTGAGAGAACAACGAAAGACTGGGGTAGATAAGATAACTGAGAACTTGAGTAGAGATGGCAAGAAGTCAGATAGACAAAAGGTGTGTTATTCCTCTCAAAATGTAAATTAAAAAGTAAAATCTGGTTTGCAAATTAAGTCACACATAGAGATAAAAAAATGAAACTGGCATTTACTTGAAAATAACTAAACATAAACATGAACCTTCAGTGAAAAATGTATTAGGTGTGTCCAGATTTTTGACAAGTACTAGTACTAAGCCTTTATTATTCATCAGTGTACCTCTTCATTATATCCATCTGCATCAGAGAGCACCAGGATCTTGCCTACATTGGGGATCTCAACTTCAGACACTTCATTTTCAGGCTGCCTGTGCCTGGTCTCTGTTAGGCCACCCTCTGCAGACGTGGCCCCTAACTCAGACTCATCAGATGCCTCGGGCTCGGTCTGTGGATTTGAAATACCCTCTGGCCCTGTCTGCTCTGTGACCATCTGAGCAGCCAACTCAGTCTCCCCTTTATGTGACCCCTGCTCCTTGTAAATAGCTGATCCAGGGCTCTGAGAAGTGGGCAAAGCATGATAGGTAGAATATATTTCTGAACAAAACCATTATATTGTCATATATCATACTGTCATATCTCTTTTTGCACATTGTGTATATTGTCCTGTTTTGTGGTATTTCTGTTTATGTATCTGCTTTTCTGTATCATATTTATATTTTAGCTATTGCAGTTTTAAAAACAAATATTTTAAATCTTGATTCTGACCACTAGAGGTCACATTACTACTATTTATAACCACCAGGAGGACATTAAGTACAATGCAGCTTCTAAGTAAGACAACAGCGGGTCACACTGAGGAACATCAATCAGATATATGAGCCAAAGACTTGATTAAATCAAGGAAAAACGTCATTATTGATGTCTAAATCAAGACCTGAAGCCATGTCTACTAATGACAGAGTTGGTGAGTGATTGAAGATAACTGAAGACGATATTGTAGCTACCATTCCCTTTAGAAATCAAAGAACTTCAAGCAAAGATGACAGAGTGCAAACAATTTCTTGTTGATTGAAGTGTCATTAGTCTATTCTTGACAATTACTCCGAAAAACCCCACTAATGAGGCCTTGTGTTGTTGATGTCCATAACTATAGGAAACAGACCATGGATCTCTAGTTCTGGTCACTCTCTGCCTGACAACCTCTTTTGAGGGATGTGGCAGACAAACAAACATGATGGCCAGACCCTGAATGTCCTATATTTCTTCTTCTGCAGTATATCCATTCTACATGTTTGAAGGTAAACTATTTTACACTCTATGTCCATTTAGTACTATAACATTAATCAAATACAGTCATACGCTCTATTACATACATTTAACTATACCTACAGTATATCTTGTGACATATGCACACACATATACATGCCAACCAGGGCTTGATATTGGCACCCACCCACCTGCCAAATGCAGGTAAAATTCGGCTGTGGCGGGTAATACCTTTAGTCTCACTAGCCACTTTGGCAGGTAGTTTATTCTTTGGTATGATAATATATTTTTGTTGTAGTTTTCTCTAAAGGCATCTGATATAATAAACACATTGCAACGTAATATTATGCGCATAAAACTCCCATGAGCACCTATATCAACATTCTGATACAACTTGTTTAGAACGTACTGTAATGGCTGGCAGCTTGGGACTGGCTCGGTTTAGGCTGATAGGGGTTAACCAGGGGGGTCAGGGAAGGACACCGTCAGCAGCGTGGGAACTAGGTCAGGTGGCAGTGTCTGGACCTGACAATGTTGCTTTTCTGGCAGGAACTGCAGGTTAAGGGGAGGGAAAAGTGTGTGAACCTCTCTGTTGAGAGTTAGGCGTAGAAGAGTAAGGTTGTGTGTTTTGTGCTTGTGACAATAAAAATCCTCTAAGACAAACTTGGCATCCTGTCGACTTCTCTTCCACCGTTCGTCACAGTGGTGTCAGAAGTGGGATTAACAATGCCCCGGATGAAAAGTCAATATGCAGAGAATGCAAGCCATTGAGAGAGAAATTGATGCCCTGATGGAGGAGGCCCAGCGCGTCCTGCCTCGTACGGATGGCGCCAGTGCCAGACAGGGCACCGCAGACCGCCATGAAGGTCCTGCTGGACCGGCCAAGAGAAGAGCGCCGAGATTACAACCAACTGGTAGCGGCGCTGACGCAGAGGTGTCACCTACAGCGACAGGTGCGCATCATCGCACCAACCTCTTTGAAAGCGGCATTGAAGGAAATGGAGCACTTGGAGGCTGTGCTGGGGAACCTCTGCAAACCTTCCCCGCAGCACAGAGTCGCAGCCAGAGAAGCAGAGGAAAGAGAAGCCCTGAGGCAGAGCGCAGCGAGCAACGCAGAAAAGAGTGCCCCGGAGCCGCCGCGACCTCCGCGAAGGAGAGAATGCTATTGCTGTGGAAGGACGGGGCATATAGCGAGAGACTGTCCTGAATCAGCAGTACGCAGAGGCCAGAAACAGCCGGCGGGAAATGCCAGCGGGGGGTGTTAGAGAAGTACATACCGCCTACACCCCACCAATGCCCTCGAAAGCAAGACAGACATCGAGTGCGGCGACTGGTGGACAGCCAGAATCTCCGCATCGCCTGCCAGATCGAAGGGGTCCACTGCAGAGCTCTGGTGGACACTGGCTCGACCATCACCATCATGAAGCCGGGAGTGCTGCCGCACACACAGCAGGAAAACCCGCCTGGCTGGTAAGAGACCTCCACCCAACTAGCCACGGTGACCGGAGACCGAGCAAGGATGAGAGGAAAGCGGCGGCTGATGGTGAACTGAGTCACCATAGAGCACGAGGTGTGGCTGGCAGAGGTGGTTGAGGAGTGTATTCTGGGTCTCGACCTCCTCCAATGACTAGCAGCCACCGTGGACACAGCGACGGGCCAGCTCCACGTGGCCACACAGACACGCGCACTCGGTGAGAGCAACGGGGACACCGGCACCAAAGCAAGGGTCCCACGTCAAGTGCCAGGGCCATCTCCAGAGACCCTACAAGCCATCAGAGAGCTGGAGGAGAAGGCCAGCGTCGGGCTCGACGAGGAGCAGGGGAAGGAGCTGCTGGCAGAGAACGGGGACCTCTTCGCTGCCAAGGATGAAGAGTGCACGCGGACGGTGTTGGTGAAGCATTTCATCGAAACCGGAAACGCCACCCCGATCCGCCTGCGACCGCACTGCCTGTCCCTGGACAAACGACAGGTGGCCAAGCGAAAAATCGAGGAGATGGCGGCCGCTGGCATCATCGAGCCGTCGGACAGTCCCTGAGCAGGGGACATACTGGTGCCAAAAAAAGATGGGAATTGGAGGTTCTGTGTAGACTACCGGCGCTTAACCCAGGTAACGCAGAAAGACTCCTACCCACTACCCAGAATAGATGATGCACTAGATTGTATACCAGGCTCGCGTTGGTTTACTTCGCTGGACTTACGTAGCGGTTACTGGCAGGTCGAGCTGGCTGAGAGTGCCAAACCAAAAACGGCATTAGCTATAGGGCACGGCCTCTGGCATTTTAAAGTCATGCCGTTTGGGCTATGTAACAGCCCAGCGACCTTCGAAAGGCTCATGGAGCAAGTACTGAACCAAATTCCATGCACCAAATGTGTAGTCTATTTGGACGACTTACTGGTGCATGCCAAAACATTTGAGGGGGCGGTGCAGAACCTCAAAGCAGTACTCGGAGCCATTTGAAGCACTGGGCTGCAACTGAACCCGCAAAAATGCACGCTGTTCCAAAGAAAAGTGGCATTTCTGGGGCACATTGTGAGTGGGGAGGGAGTAGGCACGGACCCGGGGAAGGTGGCAGCGGTACAAAGCTGGCCAACACCATGTAACGTATGGGAGGTACGAGGGTTTTTAGGGCTAGCTTCATACTACCGCCGGTTTGTCCGAGACTTTGCCACGGTAGCATGGCCCCTGCACCATTTGACGGAAAAGGGAAGGACGTTCCGGTTGGCGCACGAATGCGATGGGGCGTTTTTGCGGCTGCGGGAGGTGCTGGCAAATGCTCCGGTGCTCATGAGCCCAGACCTAACCAAATCCTTCGTCCTGGACACCGACGCGAGTGATGGGGGAATTGGTGCCATGCTCTCCCAAATAACGGAGCTGGGAGAGCGGGTCGTGGCTTACTACAGCTGAGCGTTGAGCCGACCGGAGCGCAATTATTGTGTTACGCGTCATGAACTCCTCACAGTGGTACAAAGCCTACAGCATTTCAGACCCTACCTCAGTGGTCAGCTCCGGACGGATCACGCATTGCTGACGTGATTACTAGGGTTTAAGAACCCAGAGGGACAACTGGCGCGGTGGTTAGAGGCCCTACAGGGGTATAATTTCGATGCGCAACACTGACCGGGCAAACAGCACGGCAACGCGTACGCGCTGTCACATCGGCCATGCGAGGTAGAGGCGTGCGGGCACTGTAGACGCGCAGAGGAAAAAGAACTCGCGAACGAACACCGTGTCG
>JBBPDH010000022.1:3603327-3638527 GCA_037974565.1 Clupeocharax schoutedeni
CTGCCCCCTGCTTCACTTGGTGAATGGGTTAAATGCAGAGGAAGTATTTCGTGCTGTTCACACTGTGTACAGTGGTGTGTTCACGTATGACAAATGGTCACTTTCACTTTATGCTTCCACTAAGTTTGCTAAATGGTAAGATACCTGTGGAGCTCTCTTTCCTCGGCCTGGGCCTGCTGCGACTCTTGCAGACTAAGCTCAATGGCAGTCTGCAGATCATCCTTAGCTGGGTCTAAGGACAAACACCAGTCACCACCAGTAGAATATAAATGGAAAATTGGAGGAATAAATGGTTCTAAGAGCAAAACACAAATTCTGCTTTGCTGAATGGCTAAACACATTTTAACATCTGTAAAACAGTATTTATAAAATTTTAGTACTTCACATTAACAGTGCAATTTATACGTGAGAAGAGGCGCAAACATATTGCTATGATAAGAACCTCAGTAAAAATTACAAAAGCTGATTAAATATGTACTATTTTCAGTTTGTTATAGTGATGTGTGTTGTACTATACTACATAAATTGAACAGAACACAAAATTGCATGTTTTAGATATTTAGTCATTTTAAAACATAGGAACAGTGTGTTAATGTCAAAGTAGTTACAATATGATCTCCTCTTGAAAACTTACTTTTGGGGGCTTCTTTAGATAAGCATTCTTCAGAAGATTGTTCATCTTCAGGTGTTTGTGTAGTGAGGAGGCCAATAGCATGGCTGATGTCACCATGGCTTACCTGGAGTTAAAATAAGTCAATAATTTAGAAGACTTTAGAATAATAAACTGGTAAATGTTTTTCCATTAGAAATCAAAAAGAATAAAATTATATTAATACAATAGCCTCGTGTTTCAGTTGTGTAACTACTATGGTATCAGGCTAGAAAAAAAAACCCCATAGTATAATATTCATATTTACAAACACCTGTCTGAATTATGTTCTGTTTAAATCTGGGTCAGTCTGGTCACATTACTGCTTATAGTGAGCTTGAACCTACGCTAAGGGCACTCTGAAGAATCTGAAAGTCCTTGATGCCGGTGATCTCCCTCAGCTGGTTAAGTGGCATTTCATTCTAAAAACACAAACAAAAAAGACCTCTTCAAAATCAACAAACAATCAGCAATTGTTTATGAACTCTTAAAAATCAACACTTATTTATAAGTGCGAATGTGTTTGAATAAAAGGAAACACTGCATGTGTTAAAACAGCCCAAATGATACAAGAAGCAATCTGCCTTTAGATTTATCACATCACTTCATTTCAAAATCTAATTTCATCTTAATGAAGACTGAAAGCAGCAGGGCACCACCAAGCAAAGTGCATATTATAGGCTCTTATAACACTTTACCAGAGATGTATATCTTCTTCATAGATATACATGTGCGTCTCAGGTAAAAGCATATAAGACAGTGAAAGCCAAATAAATCTTGCACAATCTTGTACTATCTCAGACTGTAATTCACTAAGTCACTCAGACCAAGTCTATTCTATTTGTTAAGTACTGTACTTGTCAGTCCTATCATAGGTCCTATCATAGGTGGTGTGTAAACATTTAAAAGACTATGAGCCAATGTAGTGAACCATGCGGTGCGGGGTTATATAAAGCAGCTCAGGCAGCAGGTGTAAATGTCTGAAAGGTTGTGAAGGCAGCCAGACACACTAGCCTGGGAGCAGGAGACATATATGGAGAGCTGAAGGCCTGGAAGCCCTTGCTCATGATCTATTTTAGGCCCCGACACAGATAACGCTACTGTTTATCATGCCCTGCAACATGCCACCCAGGGGTTGAGTGACAAAAACTTTTCAGAAAAAAATAAAAACAGTAACCTCGGACATATATCGAGCTCCATTCAATGAAATACGCTATTACTAAATAAACCACTAAAACTTCAGTCATTAGCAAGAAGAAAGAGATGAAACAGAACAAAAAGGTGTGTTTACTAATTTATATAATGTAGATGGAGATGACCTAAAGAAAGATCAAATATGGAAAACGCCCCTGTGGCTCTCAAGGAAAATGTATCAACAATAATTACTCAATTGCAAATACAGCCTAAATGAACCTATTAACATATGCACCAGAAACATGCAGTCTTGTGATGAAATTGCATGAACAGTAGAATGTGATTATCTTAAATAATGAAATTCTTCTATATTTCTCACCAAGCTTGCTGAGTTTCCTTCATGTTCACAATCTTGTTCCACTTTCATGGCAGCAGTGCAGAACAGTTTGATTTTTTGCCCCCAAATTCCTTCACCCTGACTTCGGAGGATGATCTACTCCATGGAGTACTCGGACACAGATTTTTCCCACCCGTATTCTGCCAGGCCCCGTGTCCTGCGTTGGGATTGGCTAGTGCGTTCTGGTCACCTTCACTGGGATTGGTTGAGTCCCCTAGGTCCACCGTGGTAATCTTCTCTCAAAATATAATGATTTGCCCTCCTCAAAAATATTTACTGATCGTTTTAAGAACAGAACAATAATGAATAAATACCAGAAATAACATTCTTAGAAGAGACTGCTCAAAGCCCTTCCCTGATATATTTCTTTCACAAATACTTTGCCATATAAGAGTAATTAAAACAATGAAACAATTAATTCTAAATTTTTATTATTTATTTACAGTGATTTCCCTTAAAATTGACTGGCTCCAAATTAACTTTGATTAAATATGGCTGTTTTAATTAGCATTTGCTTTTATTTCTACTATGGCTTTTTATTGGCAAGACCAGATTTAAGAACACAAAATCTTAAATCATTAAATCATATGATGGTAGAAGTGTTACATATCAGCACTATAGGAATACATCCTTGACTCTAATACTAAGAACATTTTTAAACTGACTTCCACAAATAGTGCTGGAAGCTTATGAAGTGTGGTGTGCATCAATGGCGTGCATTTGTTGTTTTTTCTCAGTTTTAATGTAAGGAATCTTCTTCAGATCTGCTGTTTTCAACAAAGGTTGGCTCTCCTGCTCCACACAAACAAGCCCATACGAGATGGAGGGGGCAGTAACAACACAGGTCACTTTCCTTAGTTCTGGCAATATTACCTTACCATCATAATAGAAAATCAATGAAATGCTGTGGGCACCAAATCTTTGTTGCTGCCATTTGTTGTAGACATGAAGCAGAACAGCATTCTGAAAAGATTCTGGATACCTTTGTGAAAAAATACGAAATTTGCCACCACTGCTGGATAGACTTGGATTTTTCTAAACCTGCAGCTGCAAAACCTGAAGCCATGTCTTTCGTTTTCTTGTTGTGGATGCTTCTCCCAGGTAAGACTATAACAAATATATAGACCACTGCAAAATGTTTTGTTTCTCAGGTTTTATCTTTAATTAGTGCAAGTATTGAATGGAACAGCTTTGCCTTAGTTTTTTTTTTAGAACTGCTGACAATATTTGTCCTAATTTCCCCCAAAAAATTGTTCTTTAAAGCATAATTTTAAAGGAAATAAAAAAACATCAAAATATGATAAATTCAAATTAATTAATTCAAAGAAAATATCTTGTTCACTCAAAAAAAATGGCAATAATTACCTATGACATAGGCTACTTTTAGTAGTGTTTTTCCATCCAGCTGGTCACATTAAGAGAGGAGAGTGTTGATTATACAGTGTTTTTTTTTTAAAAATATACTTTTCCTCATTAAATAAGATTTGATTCAGGTGATTACTAACCAGTAGTCAGTACTAATCATAAAGCAGAATGAAGTGTTTGTGTAGGAATTTAACAGACACTGGCATGGAATGGTCCTCATATTCATGGAGATGCTGATTTACAAATAATATAATAATATATTGTGCAGTTTCTGTAGTGAATGTGAAGATAATTACTCTATAATATTTCAAATATAAATTATGATGAAGAATACATGAAACACTCCAAAACAAAACAAAACCAACATCATAATAAAGAAAAACACGGAGCTGCTTTGTCACATGCTAATGTGTGTTACATTCCTTAATATCTTTTTTTTTACACGTGTTAGAATAGTGTCTATGTTGCCCGCTGTTGCTAATTTGTGATCTTTATTTCCTAGTGATATGTGAGGTCCATTCACTACCAGAGAAGCCAAAGAGATCTGCGCTAAACCAGCTGACACGCACACTCCTGCGCAGGTACGATTGTGGGGTCCGACCTGTTCTCAACTGGACCAGTCCTACAGTGGTTTACATCGACCTCATCATCCAGTCTGTGTTAGATGTGGTGAGCCTATCCAATTGCATCTGTAGCAAAGTATTTCTAAAGCATCTCTACTGCTAAAATTTATATTTTATATTTAAAAGGTGTCTTTATTTTTATGAATTTGGCTAATCCCTTATATCATTGTATATGTATGTGTAATACAACATATGATATACACACAAACCATGTTCATGCTCTTTTTCTGTAAGGTCTTGAAAGCGGTATGCGTTGCTGAAAAGACCAGTGATTAGCAATCTGTGTTCTAAAAATGTTTCTACATCTATTTTTAAAGGATGGACAGACCCAGAAGGTGACCACAAGCATTTGGTACCGCCAAGTTGGTATCAGTTTATTAGTAAGCTACAACAATCAGGCTTAACATTAAAACCACCTGCCTCAAATTGTATAGGTCATCCTTGCATCCTTGCAACAGTTCTGACCTGTCAACACATGGACTCAACAAGACCTCTGAAGCACATCCTTTTACTCCTGTAAGCTGCATGCTGCAAGCTCCATGGATTGCACAAGGGTGTTCAATTCACCCCACAGTAACGTGATTGTATTGAGATCTGAGGAGTTTTGAGACTGAGACTTTGTCGTGTTCCTCAAACGATTCTTGAACATTTTTTGCTGTGAGGTTGCATTACCTTTCTTTAAGAGGCCATTAGGGAATACTATTGCCAAAAAAGTACATGGTCTGAAACTATGTTTACGTAAGCAGTACATGTCAAAGTAACATCCACACAAATGCAAGAAAGTAATGAAATAATATCTGTTATTCACTTCTGTCAGTGGTTTTAATGGTTTGGCTTATTTTAAAAATGTATCTTATACAATCAGCAAATGTTTTCTATTAAACTATATTGTCTTGACATTTCAGATATGGAAAGATGAGTTTCTTGTGTGGGATCCTGAGGAATTTGATGGAATCACAGAAATATCCCTTTCCTCTGACACCATCTGGGTGCCTGATGTCATCATCAGCGAATTGTTAGGACAAAAATATGTTGGAAAATGTTATCAACATTCTTCCTTCTACCTCTAAACAAGTGAAATTGTTGTTGAATTAGACAGAATCAGATTCATCAAATACATGATACTTACCATTGCTTAATAATATTTGGAATATTTGCACTTCTGCTTTTATCTTTCTTTAGTGTGGATAAGGGCAAGTCCCCCATCATCCCATATGTTTATGTCAACTTTCTGGGGACAGTGAAGAACTATAAACCCATCCAGGTGGTTTCAGCCTGTGACTTAGAGATTTATGCCTTTCCCTTTGACAAGCAGAACTGCACTCTGACCTTTCGCAGCTGGCTCCACTCAGGTAAAGCCTCACAGTCTATATGTGTTTGCATTCCCTTACGCTTAAGTTATAGAAGAGAGAAATGGAGGCTTGGACCTGTTGGTGGGTCTTGGCCATTAAAGCAGTCAAGAGATATAAGTTGTCTATGAGCAGGTATTTGAGTACATCATGTTTGAAATCTAAAGATGTGAAACTTGCTCTGTCATTGCAGTGAATGAGGTGGACCTGGCTCTGTGGAGGAGCACGGAGGACATTGCCAATGACACTAAGGGGTTCATGAATGATGGTGAATGGGAGCTGCTTTCTGTGCCTTTTCATTACTGGAAGATGAAGTTGTCTGACAAGGACTATGCCCACATTCAGTTCAATGTGAGGATAAACAGTTTATTCAGTTTAAAAAATATTTATGGTCCTCTGGGTTCCTCTCTTGTTCCTAGGGTGTATATATAGTCCTTTGTAACACTTTTTGTACTTTTATGCAAGCTCTCAGAATCCTCTAGATAGTCCATATTTTCAGTTTTTTCCCCAGAGCTAAGCCTTTAAGAACACTGAATACCTGGTACTGCCATGTTGGGAACTGAATTAGAACTGAAACACAAACAGTAAATAGTCTGATAATTGCTTTTGGGAACCAAAAGTGGTTCCTCTGAGCTGTTGTTCAGTTCAACCTTTTGTAGGCTCCCTTCTTTTTTAAGAGTTAAAAGGGTGACAAACATCTACAAATAGCTGCTCTGGTAAAACATATACCAGCTGCTTTGGTAAAAAAAAAAAAAAAAAAAAAGATTAATGCTGTTAATGATGCTATTAATGATGCCCTGTCTAGTCAATGCTTTCAGTTTTACAGTGCATCCTGAAAGTGTTCACAGTATCCACATTTTCCACAATATCCTACATTAGAGCCCTACTCCCAAATAGATCAAATGAATTGTTTACCTCGACATTCTACACACAGTACCCTATAATGACAACGTGATAAATGTTAATTTGAAATGTATTAAAAATAGAAAAACAAAAGTAAAACATTTAGGAATTCACAGTATTTTCCATGACACTCAAAAGTAAGCTCAGGTGCATCATGTTTCTGATCATCCTTCAGAAGTTTCTACAATTTGATTGCAGTCTACATGCAGTAATTTCAGTTGATTGGTTATGACTTGGAAAGGTCCCATGGTTGACCATGGATGTCAGAGCATAAAACCAAGCCATAAAGTCTATGGAATTCTTTGTAGACCTCGGAGAGAGGATTGCATTGAGGCACAGATCTGGAGAAGGCTACAGAAAAATTGTTGCTCCGAAACACCAAAGATCCCAATGAGCGCAGTGGAACCCTTCATCTGTAAATG
This sequence comes from Clupeocharax schoutedeni, assembly GCA_037974565.1. Taxonomy (NCBI): domain Eukaryota; kingdom Metazoa; phylum Chordata; class Actinopteri; order Characiformes; family Alestidae; genus Clupeocharax; species Clupeocharax schoutedeni. Next base: position 3,610,170 of record JBBPDH010000022.1, read on the forward strand.
GAAGTTTGGAACCACCAGAACTCTTCCTAGAGCTGGCTGTCCATCCACTCTGAGTGATTGGAGTGGAAGAGCTTTAGTAAAGAAGGTTACAAAGAACCTGAATGTCACTCTGATACTTCTCCAGCATTGCTCTATTGTGAGAGGAGAACCTTATAGAAGCACTACCATTTCTGCAGCACTCCACCAGTAAGGTCTGTACAGCAGAGGGGCAACAAACCTTTTCACATTGTCATTATGGGAATACTATAGAATATATATATGCTGTAACTAAGGATATTTTGGAAAAAGAGGAGCGCTGTGAATACTTTCCAGATGCACTGTATATAACTAACTAATTAACATGTTAATTAGACAGAGAAAACAATCGATTTTTGCCCCTCCCCTGCCCACCTTGAGATCCTTAATATAAAAAGTCTTCAGGATGTCTTGAAGTATTGACAGTAGTCTGATGTGTCACACCCAGTGCACTAAGCACCATGCTTCTGTTAGCAACAGAGCACTAACGCTTATAGAGGAGGCTTAACGGTAGACAGTGTGCTGTGAGGATGATGATAATGAGACTGTCTCTGTGGCATTTGATCAATGGTTGTCTTGTTGGCTGTGGGGAATGGGCCGATAGCTCTGTGAACATTTCTGTCACCAAAATGTGCAAAAGTGGGGAAACAGTTTGATTACCTGTGTTCCATGACAATTTAGGAATCCTTATTTGTTTCATTCATTTGGCATATGACTGGGGGACTAAACGGATGATACAGGAAGAAAAAGGGGGTGGGGATTGGGGTGTGTGGGGGAGGGTCATTGGGAGGGTCATCGTTTAAGCCAGTGTGCAATTGCTCTTTGTTATTGTGTGAAAGTTTAAGTAGCCTTAAAAGAGCCATAGTAAAATAAATGGTTAGATTGTTTAGCTCAGAAGTGCTGCATTCTCCAAAGCAGTTACAGCAAGTATAGTCTGGTACTTGAGAGGGATCAGAGCAAGCTGTTTTTGCTAAAAAAAAAAAAAAAATTTACACATGTTATTAGTAGAGGCCTTAGCTTAGACCTACTGATATGTCTGCAAGTATTTATGTTGCAATTTATCTTCTACTTCCTTGTTTATTCAGTTGTCATTCAGCATATTGTGTCACACACTAGGAGCAAAAATCACTGAATTAATGAAACTATGGACATAACCAGTGTGTGTCCCCATTTAATTGCTGGAAAAACAGCAATTAAACTTCATACTCTGAGTGTGGAATAACAAGAAACATGACCTGTTTGTAGGGATAATGTGTTACTATGCACTTGTCCTCTTTGTACGTTGTATGTTTTTGTGATGTCTCTCCTTATGCAGTCTTTGAGTGTTTTTATTTTTGCATATTATAATGAATGGTCCTGGAGTTCCATTTCACTGTTTACTGTGTGTATGGCTGAAATGACAAATAACCTACTAGACTTAAAATTTGTGTTAGTGCATTCTGCCCATTTAACACCCTGTGTTCCTTTAGATGTTGATCCGTCGTCGTCCCCTACTGTACGTGGTGAGTGTACTCATCCCTAGCATCTTTCTCATGGTGGTGGATGTAATCAGCTTTTACCTGCCACCAAACAGCGGTACTCGCATTACCTTCAAAACCAGCATTTTGCTGGGCTACACAGTGTTCAGGGTTAATCTGATGAATGAGATCCCAGCTACAGCCATCAAAACCCCACTTATTGGTGAGTTATACTTGGTCTTCTATAGTTAAAGTTTTTTTCCCCCTTATGTACATCGATCAGTGATAACAGTTAAAATATTTGTCTAATATTGTGTAGGTGCTCCTTATGCTGTCAAAATAACTGACTCACTTAGCCATGAACTCCAAAAGACACCAAGCACCAAGATGCTAGCAGCAGATCCTTTAAGTCCTATAAGTTGCAAGGTGTGGTCCCCATGGATAATACTAATTTGTCCAGCACATCCTAAAGATGTGTAACCCCCCCTTTTTGCTGCTATGGATTACACCACCCCATAAACTACACCAATATAATTAATGGAGCATAAGGGGAACTCTTAACAGGAACTACTCATGCACAGGTTTAGAAAAATACAAAAAGATCTTTATTTAAATATCTGAGGTGTCGCTTTGGTTGTTAATAAAGAAAATAAAGAAGACAACATGCATTTACAAGCATCAGACATTTAACAGAACCAGTAGGACCACTGTAAATTGACACTAGCAAACATATGATTCCACCTCACACATGACAATTACAAACCCTGATCATCACACACACCAAGAGTTCAGAACACACGACACTGCAATCCCCTTCATTTAAGTGCCTGGAATAGATCACACTTCACAGCATAATGTCAAAAGCAAGTAGTGATGACTGCCTGTGCTCAAGGAACCCAGTTGCCTTTAGCCCTATAGGCCCCACTAGCCTGTTAATGCAGAGAAAGGAGAAAAACGAAAAAAAGATATATAGATATAAAAAAAAATACTCTAACCTGTGACACACACTGCACTTTGTGCCACGTTTATCTCTACCCTACAGGCCACAGGTTAGAGGAAAACAAACAACCACACTACTACAAACAAACCAAAAGAAACGAATACAAACACTGAAAGAAAAAAAAAGACAGCACCTGTAAATACAAACACTATAGAGGACAGCAGCTAACACTCAGCACTGCTGCATCATCCTCTCGTAGTTCAGACAGCTCATGCCCCAAAACCCAGGTTCACCAACTTTAGCTACAAGCAGCAGACAGCTCTGGTGAAACACTGATAGAACAGAAAGATTCCCATTACACATAAACGAACAAAGAACACCAAGAAAATAAGCTCAAGCATTAAATAACTCCAGATACCTATTTCCCTCCACGTTCACTGCAGCCAAAATTGTTAGCATAGCTTAGCTTGGCTCAGCGATGCGAGAGCTGCAGCAAACACGGCTGTACCAGCGCCAACTCACTCACACCTTAGCAATAGCACAAAAAACAGCTCACTTATTGCTTTTAAATGCCTCCTAAATGAACGACTCGGAGATAGAAGTATTTTAAACATACCTTGCTGCTAAAAGCAGCACCCAGACGAGGCTACCCAAACAATAGCACCCGTAAGCCACCCTCCTCTCAGGACCCCAGGTATTTACACCTATATGCCTGTCTAAACTACCTGAGATGAGTGCCCAGCCCCGCTAAATGACGTGAGACCCATTATCGGAGGGGAGGGGGAACAGATGCAAAGAAAACATGGACACTTTGATAACGCCTCACAGCAAAAAGCCCCCTCGCTACAGATGCCTAATCAGAGTTTGGGCATTTGGAGACCTTAAACTCTTTGTCATAGTCCTCAAAACATTCCTGAGCAACGGTTGCAGTGAGTCATTATCCTGCTGTGCCATTGGGAAATAATGCTGCAACAATGTTTTGGTAAAAAGTAACATCCACATGAATGCCAGGGGCTAAGGTTTCTCAGAAGAACATTGCCCATAGCATCACACTGACCTTCTTCCTATAGTGCTATTCCCCAGACCAGTGCAATTTCCCTATGTAAACAACACACATGTATCTGGCTTTATGATGTAAAAGAAACAATGATACATCAGACAGGCCACCTTCTTCCATTGCTCCATGGTCCAGTTCTGTTGCATACAAGCCCAATGTGGACACCATCAGCAGATCTTCTTTGGGCTCAGTGTATGTGGGCTAATCTTCACACCTGAAGCCCAACAATGAGCTTTTGACACCCGTGACCATGTTCTTGTTCTTCCTTGGTCCACATTTGGTAGGTACTGACCACTTTATCTTGGGAACACACCTCAAAACCTGCTGTTTTGGAGATGTTCTGACACATCACAACTTGTCAGTCACTTAAATCCCAACACTTGTCATTTTTTCTGTTTCCAATTTATAAACTTCAAGAACCGACTGTTCACTTCTTGTCTAGTATATTCTACCCCTTTATATTTTTTTAAATTTATTTTTGCAGGTGTTTTCTTTGCTGTTTGTATGGCACTCCTGGTACTCAGTCTGGCCAAGTCTATTTTTGTAGTGAAGCTTCTGCATCACAGTGAGAAAGAGGTTAAGGAGATGTCCATTTCTGCCTGCTTACTGGACAAGTATGGTTCAACTGACCAGACCTTCAGTGACAGTCTGTTCACCTCAGTCAGGACCCTGGACAATGTGGATCAGTCTGGAGGTGTGAGATAGGAAACATAAGCACATTGGTAGCAGTCATAGAAACATTTTATTACACATGTTAAAAGGTTATCAGGAAATGTAAATTTAATTGAACAATGATTCATTTCGATTACAATGCTTTAAGAAAGAATTCACGTAATCATATAATCTCAAACTTCACCATGATTTGAATTAGTCTTATTATTTCAATATGGTTTAGAATGATTATCTTTACATTAGTGGTGTTGAATTAACACATTCATTTCTGTCAACTAATCCAAGAAAAATAACGCGTAAAAAAATTAACACTGACTCGCTCAATGTTACTTTGCCCGTTCTGTCCTCAGGTGCTCCATAAAATGAAGACGAGAAAGCGCTGCTTTTATTAGTGAATGGAAAGTTCGTAGTATTAGTAGGAGTATCGTTAGATGCAATTCATGCAATATGGACTTTTGTGTCATCAGAGTACATCACGTGAAGATTTTAGCGATTTGTATGAGTGAAACAAGCAAGACGCCCGGTGCCGCACCTTGACACCCCCCCCCCCGCGAAAAACACTATAATAAAATACTTTTGATACCAGTGCCTGTGTGTACATTGTCTTAAACCGCAGCTTATAGATAGACTTAGTTCTATCACTAAAGCATAATTTTTAATTGTTGTGACGATTATTGCACACGAATATCGGAAAAAACACTGAATTCATTTTATTTATGATTAATTAATCAGAATAATTAATAATTTACTATTTTAAACACAAAAATCAGAAATCCTTATCCACCAAGTAAAGCCTGCAGACAGCACATTAAATCGAAGAGGATTCTGATATAATAGACAGCATTAGTCATGGTTTTGAGGAACTGTAGTCAAATCACACAACGCACTGCACTACACGCCAAAAGGATAGAGTGGACAAAAGCTCCATAATTTAATGGCCCTAAGAGAACCTCTTACATTCATTAAGAACATTTACATTATCTGTAGCTTCTTAATGGTTCTTTACATTCACTGTCATTTTTACTTGATTCTTGACATCTCTTTAAAAACCCTTTGTGACCTCTTTATTTTATGGGGACTTGCTAGCAAAGCAGTTGAATAGAATGTATTACTTCTCACTCTGTGATTAAGTTGGGTCTTTTTTGCATTATTTGTAGGTTATGAATTTGATTTATCTCCTGAGGCAGACCTGCTATCTCTGACAGAGACCCCAGATAGCACAGCACAGCTGGAAAAAGTCCTGCAGGAGGTGGTGTCTCTCAAACTCTATTTGCAGGAGGAGGAAAATGAGGGTGCAGCTCACGCAGACTGGCTGGCGCTCTGTTACAAAGTGGACAAGTTCCTCTTCTGCATTTATCTGCTTATTCTGTTCATTTACTCCAGTACCCTCCTGTTGCTGTGGAGCAGTTGGAGCTCAGGCTGAACCCTGGAGTGTCCAGATGGACAGACAAGCTCATGAATAGTCAAACTTTCAACCAGTTAATGAGTGTTTGAGAACCTATCTGTGAGTAATTATTGTTAAACCCTGTGTATGTACCTGAAATAAATAATAAATGTTAATAACATAATACTGTAACAATCAGAGCACATTGTTGAATGAATGCTCCTTATATTTGTTACAGTATGGACTATAAACAATCAACTCCAAAAAACACAGATTGAATTAGTCTCTTGTACTTTCCCATTTTATTAACAGTGGGTCTATCATTGAACACAAATAAATATTAGGCCTATATGAAACAGCCTGATCACATATTGTAGGACATTTTAGAAGTTCTTCAGCATGGTTGTACATTATAACATACTGTACATAAGAGTCAAATAAAAGATACAACGTATCTTCTTAAACAAGTTGTGGTTACATCCACTTATGACGATGAACAGCAGCACTTATGAGACAAAATAATTCCTACATTAGCCTTGACAAACATTTATAAAGCCTTATTCCAACAGGTTTCTGTTGTCCTGTTGAAGTCACATTGCTTATCTGTTCATGTCTGTATAAGTTTGTTAGTTGTGATGAGAAGCTTAGGTACATATAGCCTTATTAACACTGCCCTTACCTGCTGTTTCAAATCAATTGCGGTCATGCTCTGCAGGTTCTCAGCAGTAAATTAATTCAAATGCTTAAGCTGCAGCATCATAGGTTTGTATCTATCACAAATCAGAATCAGAATCAGCATCTTCTGTATTCAGATTTGAAAATGAGCGACCACAGGAATAAATCCCACTGAACTTGAGCATGTATATCAATAAAATGTTATTTAAAATGCTTACTGTTGTTTGTTTATTTACTTTCAATTTAGAGTATCATCTCTCAAACTGTCATTTGCTTACCGTAAGATAAACCACAGCTGTATCAAAGTCGCCACAGTTTGTCTTAATAACTCAGTGTTTCTGAACTGGCTGTCCAGTATGAAAATAAAACCTAATTCAATTCCTCAACAAATTTCTGGTAATATTTTCCTGACACAAATCTAATCAGCTGACTAATGTAGACCAAATGAAGTCTCATCATGGCAGGGCAGCGTATAGTATATCAGTTTAATGCAGTAAGTGCTCATAGAAATTGATTTGAACTTGGCTGAGAAATATGACCCCAGCAATGTGATAAGCGGCTGTTATGGATATTCAGCCAACCAATGCATAGTACATATGGGAAAAATCATTGTAATCATCAACTGTAATGCTAAACATTTTTTACTCCATCTCAATGTTAGTGACTTCTTTTTTTGTTGCAAATATTCTTGCAGCAAATAGTTAAAAGATGTAATTATTTGAATATAATATACTGTGTGCATGTGTAAAAGCTAATAGACCACAGCCATTTTCATAACAGACTTTCTTCAGACTGTCATTTATTAACTTTTATCTGTGCTTGCCTCATTATCAGTTTGATATATAGTTTTATTACCCTTTTCACAGAAAAGGCATATTAGATGCTAAATTCCTAATGCAGTTACACAATATCAATCTGGATAACCAGACTCATTGTATGATCTCTTTTACAGTGAACTTTGCTCTTCCAGCAGTAGGGACACAGCAAATTGGATGAATTGGGGTGGGGGGGCAGCAGGAAGAGATTCTGGTCAGCTCAGACTCCAGAGTGTATCATCAGTTGAAGGAGGCAGCCCCAAAGGAAACAGCCAGCAATAGGGCTACTTGCTGGAGCAGTGAGCAGAATGCAGTCTTTAGCGCTATGGACCGCACTCAGCGTGTGTCTGCACAGTGCAGCGGAAGCTTGCTCAGGTAACTTTGTCGAAGTTTCTTTGAATTTTTATAACATGATGCATACTGAATGGAATGCGGTGGTTGTGTATGTTATTTCTAAAATGTATGAATGCGTGTTTACTAAGAAAAATATTAATATTAAATTTTTTTGCATGTCATTGTGTTCTTTCTGGTATGTATTATTTGTAGTTATCATCAAACACCTTAAATTTAATCAGGTGTGCCGCTGATGGAATTTAAAAATCCATGTGATGGCTGTGGGCACTAGGGGGAAACCTTTTAACTAGATCACAATGTCTCCATTCCTTTTTTAAAAAAAAACAAAACATACTTTTTAATATATATTTACATTTAATTTAATCTGTTACATTGCTTTTTTACAAGCAAAAACACTTCCTGCCAGCCATCTGCTTTTTGCACTAGTAATTGTATTGTATAATCACACACAGCACACTTTATATATGTAATTTACCAACAGGCATTACATTACAATATATTAAAATGACTCTTGAGAACTGTTTTGGGTTATATGTATATATAAGCTATTTTTAGTAAAGTCTGTATTTTTCATGCTGTCTCCCAATTTTGTAGTTAAAAAGCTTGGCAGTAACACAGGACGATTTGCCAATGCTACTTTAGTCCGACTATCAGAGTTCTTAAGTGCTGGATACAAGAAAGGAGTGCGACCAGTAAAAGACTGGCGGGATTCAACAATGGTGGCCATTGACTTAATGGTCTATTCGATTCTCAATGTGGTGGGTTGAATAACTGCTACACAGGAATCAATACAGCCACTATATTATCTGCTTTCATATGTTTACTAAGAAGCATTGAAACATCTAAATTTATATTTTTTGTGAATTTCAGGATGAGAAGAACCAGGTTCTGACAACATATGTGTGGTACAGACAGGTGGGCTTGATTGAATAAAAAAAAAAAACATTCTTTGGAATGCAGATTATATACTAGAATACAACCAAGAATGCATACTTGGAAAAATGGGTTATCGGTTATAGAGTATGTGAATGCCTTTTTTCATTTTTTTATGTTAACCATAAAATGTTTTATGTTTCATATGAAGCAATGGATAGACGAATTCCTTGTGTGGAATCCAGAAGATTTTGATGATGTCAAAAAGATCTCTATGCCAACTGCCAATGTCTGGGTACCTGATATTGTCATCAATGAGTTGTAAGTAATCTTTGCTGTTAACTAAAACTTTTTAGTTCTTCACACACTGATTTGATTGTTTAACATTTTTAATATATTTCTGTTAATATGATTTACTTCACTGCTAATGGTTGCAAAATTCAGCAGTGCTCATAGCATGAAAAATAATACAGATGAAACAAAGTAGAAAAATGCCCTAACAGTGCTTACTTTGGTCATTAATGATTATGGTAAGTTTTCTATGTTTTTTCTCCTGCAGTGTGGATGTAGGAAAATCTCCAGATATTCCATATGTGTACGTGAGCAGTCATGGACTGGTGCAGAACTACAAACCCATTCAAGTGGTGACTGCCTGTTCCCTCAACATCTACAACTTTCCCTTCGATGTTCAGAAATGCAGCCTTACTTTCCAAAGCTGGCTGCACACTAGTGAGTTCATGTTTATAATGTATAGTACACAAGTGAGAACTTTTGCAGGTAGTACGTCTAAAACAGCTAGACCTTCAGTTTGGACCACAAAAATGAATTAAGAAAAACTTACCTGTACAATAATTATAATGTCAATTGGCTTGTCTATGGGATTCTAGTGCTGAGATAAAAGCATTATGCATATTTTGTCAGCTCTAGAATAATCAAGTTTTATCTGATGCTTGCACCAGACATATTAGTGTATAATTTTTCTTTCTATGTCATTTTCCTGTGCCTACAGTATAGAGCACTGGCATAGTACTCCCATTATTAACCAGTCAGAGAAGAATGTAGAATTTCCAGGAGACCTAGAGTTAAACTACTCCCTTTATAAACTAAAAAAATGACTCCACAGTCACTGTCAAGAAGACAGCTTGCTCAACTATATCCACCTTAATACAAATTTAGTTGAATAATTTTACATAACCATACCTCAAAATTATATGAGAATATTACAGATACAGTTCTCTAAGAAAGTAAGAAATTACACAAATGTACTTTTCAGTTCACAGAAATCATTAGGCCTTCTCTGAAAAATAATGGTAAATTTATCTAGGATAGGTAAAGGCAACTGCATGATACCTCTCTCCAGGAAGCTGCAATAAGTCTAAATGAAGTGACCTTTAGCATATCTCATCCTCTAGTTAATGACATCAACATCACGCTAATGAGGACCCCTGAGGAAGTGATGGTGGATAAGTCTGTGTTCATGAACCAGGGAGAGTGGGAGCTGCTGCACATCCTCTCCAAATACAAGTCCTTCAGCGTGGACAATGATGACTACTACGCAGAAATGAAATTTCATGTGTGTATCACTAGTATATTGTAACACAGCTCTCTTCTGGGATCATTCAAAAATCACATGAAATACTCTAATTTATTGGCTCTTTTATCAGATACATCAACCCATTTAGTTGCTATGTGAATCTACAGCTAAATTCAGTGCCATCCTAGCCAAATCACATTTTACTTGTAAGTCCAAATGAACAGATTCTCATTGGTTAGCAACAAATATAACCACATGGATGCCAAACATTAAACCTTATTTTAATGACTTTAAGCATAATGTAAAGTGCATGCCAAACTTATCACTTAGTTTTTTCAAAACATGCAGAGAAATTAAGGATATTCAAATCAATGCAAAACTAAAGAAGCAAATACTAGACACCAAATATGGCTGATCAATTACAGCTGATTTTAAGGGTAAATATCACTTTGTAAATGTTTTCTCTACATTCTACACCTCCCAAAAATCCCTTAATTAACAAATGTTAATGTCAAATTTATAGCTTTTCGGGCCAACAGTATTAGGGGATTTTTTTCTTATCCTCAGGTGGTCATTCGCCGCAGACCTTTGTTCTACACCGTGAATCTCCTCCTGCCCAGCATCTTCCTGATGGTGATGGACATAGTGGGCTTCTACCTGCCTCCAGACAGTGGAGAGAGAGTATCTTTCAAGATCACCCTGCTGCTGGGTTATTCTGTCTTCCTCATAATTGTCTCAGACACACTGCCTGCCACTGCCATTGGCACCCCTCTCATTGGTAAATGAAATATCTTCTCCTGAAAAAAAAAAGGGAAAAAAACAGTCCACTTGAAATAACTTAACAGATTGGAAATGTCATAATTTAGCAACAAAGCAGTTTGTATTATGTTTTCATTCAGAGGGCAAAGTGTAAAAACCCATGCCTGCTTACTAAATTGTTTTCTTGTTCCGGTGAACATGGCTATTGTGTCTAATTATATCCTGAAATCTTCCATTGCAGTCTATATACCTAGTTGTGTATATTATCTATATTGGGGCTGCATAATGTATCATCTAGTAATCATAATTATACTGGCCTTTGATGTAACATTAATGTAGAAGACTGCAATAAGCAAATGAGGTGTCGAATAAATACGCATTCTGACATATCCCTAATAAGTTTCTTCAGGTGGTTTTCCAATACACAGCTATGTAGTTGGTCAAACATATGTAAGTCGCTATTTAACCAGCTACCATTACATTTTAACAAATGGTCACATTGGTGTTTTTCCGCCAGTCAAATACAATTAAAATATTTAAAGTATTTGCAATTTGGTATTTTTACCATATTGTATGGCACAAATCACCATTATGTTTAATGTGTGCATGTGTGTTTAGGTGTATATTTCGTGGTGTGCATGGCCCTGCTGGTGATCAGCCTGACTGAAACAGTGCTGATTGTTAGGTTGGTGCATAAGCAGGATCTACAGTCTCATGTGCCTCAGTGGGTAAAACACCTGGTACTGGAGAAGGCAACTGTGCTGCTTTGCATCCGCAACAAGAAGTTCTGCTCTCTGCTGGCCCGTGATTCTGACCTGTCACACTACAAAGAGAACAACATGAACCCAGGTGAGCCTTAAGAAAAGAATGGAATTCTTTGGAATTACAAATCATACATGAGTTTAATGGTAGTATGTAAAGGGACTAATTTACATAGTTACTGTAGTTTTACTGGTATTGAGATGAACTGAGAATTAGACTATGTAAGCTACGTGTTTTTTTGTGTGTCCCCTTGTCCACTTAAAACATGTGTCATGAACTTATATATCAACATTTTAACTAATGTAAAATAATCTTTACTTACTACAAACTGTTACTAAAGCAGAGTAAGGAAAGGTTATTTTTTAATTGCAGTGGGAAAAAAAAGTATGAGAACCTTTTGGATTTTCATGGTTTTCTGGATTAATTTGTCATTTGTGGTCTAATCTTCATCTGAGTCAAGGGGATTGACAAATACAATGTGCCTAAAATAATAACAGGAAAACTTTGGATCTTTCATGTCTTTATTGAGGACAACCATTAAAAAAACTGGAAAACATAACATTTGTGAAACTCTAGAATTAATAACTGGGTGACACCCAATAACTTTATCCAGGTATTCCAGTTGTGGATCAGATCTGCACATCGTTCAGGAAGAATTTTATCCCATTCTTCCTGCTTTAGCGTGATCACGTTCTTTGGACGTCTCATGTGTGCAGCTCTCTTTAAGTCATTCCATAGCATCTACATTGGGTTGAGATCTGGGCTTCGATCTGGCCATGCTGAAGGGCAGATTTTATTTTTCTGATCTTTTTGTGGACATGCTCTGGTGTTTTTGGTCATTGCCCTGTTGGATCACCTTTTACTGTGTTTCAGCTGACATACAGTTAAGAATTTTTGGATACACTGGGACATTAATCTTCCCTTCAATTATTGCATGCTGGCCAGACCCTGATTCAGCAAAGCGGGGCTAAATTATGACGTTTCCTGCACAATATATTTTATATCATAAGATATAATGTTGCTACAATGTTATTAGTAAGCAGCGCCCTTCGTAGCGCCCAGCCACGAACACCCTACTTGTTTAATGTTTTACTCATACACACAATTAGCCATTTCCAGTGATACCTCCAAATCTTTGGCTCACACTCGGGGTTGTTTCTTTACTTCGGGGATGTTTCTTTCTTTTCTCAACACGACTCCAGGTATGCTAACATCTGATGACAATGAGCTTTTTTGAGGTCATTAACTCAAGGGTTCACATACTTTTTCCACTAGCAGTTGTTCTCAAAAAGGACATCAAAGATTAGGAGTTCCTTATCTTATTATTTTAGGCATGATTTGTCAATACCCTTGACTTGAAGGTCAGATTACATTTTATGGAAATACTTTTTCCATATGGACACCCTTTAACACACATGTATGATCATAACTACAACTACTTAAAAAAAACAAAAATGGTTGGAATGATTTTAATGCAAAAAAAAGGTAATAACAGTATTACATCGCACACAGCATCTCATGTGTTTCACTCTTACAAATCACTTGGTGGATAAGTGGGAGGACAAACTGAATTATTTGTAATAATGGTCCTGGTGCCCATGGCCTCAAATGTCTTTGTCAGCTGCAACACTTAAACTTAAAAACACTTAAAAAGCCATACTCAAACCGTTAATAGAACCTAAGTCCACTCTACACCTAACATTACTTTTGGCATCATGTGTTTTGGGAGACAGCATTCTCCTGGCATTCTGCAAACCCAGATTCATTCATCATACGGCCAGATAGTGAAACGTGATTAATCACTCCAGAGAACACATTTCCACTGCTCCAGAGTCCAGTAATGGCATGCTTTACACCACTATAGCTGATGCTTGTCTCTCTGCATAGTGAGTCCAGGCTTATGTTAAGCTGTTCGGCCATGGAAACTTTTTATGAAGCCTCTGACACAGTTCTTGTGCTGATGTTGCTTTCAGAGGCAGTTTGGAACTGTGTAGTGAATGATGCAATGGAAGCTAGGAATTTGTATGTGCCAAGCACTTCAGCACTCGGCTGGCCTGCTCTGTGAGTTTTTCTCGTTTAATGGTAGGGCAACTGATTCACAATAACAACAGCTGACCTGTATGAATCTATCAGAGCAAAAACCTTCTGAACTGAATAGTAGAAAGGGATTAATTCTATATCAGAGGCAAATTTAAAATCGCTTTAGCAGAAACTGTTTTACTGCCAGTTTTCATCTATATGCTTGACCTAATATATATTTTTGTCAGTGTGCTTGATTGGCACTAGGTGTAGTTGAAACACCAGGGGCTCAATAATAAGGAGAGGTGCATAATTTTGTCCATATATTGTATTTTTATTAGGATTTTGTTTTGTAGACTAACTTCACATGATCTAAATTCTAGACTTTGTCTCATTTTCAGTGTGAGACTGGACTAATTAACCACTTATACAATCTTTTGTAAAAAAAAAAATCTTTTACCCAGCTTTAGCAAGGGTGCCAATAATTAAGGAGCTGACTGAATATTTAAATTTATTTAAGACACAGCACAAACTTTAGGTATTGTATCTCTGACTTTCTACCTGCAGTGCGCTGTAACCATCACTGTGAGAACTCAAGGGACATGGAGAGGGGGCTTGGTATTGGCCTGCCTGTGCGGGACAGCACCCCTCCAGTTATGGACAACATTTTGCACGAGGTCTCCTCCATCCGGCAGTTCTTGGAGAAAAGAGAGGCAAGCAGAGATATCGCGAAGGAGTGGCTGCAGGTTGGCTATGTGCTGGACGTGCTGCTCTTCAGGGTCTACCTGCTAGCCATGTTGGCTTATAGCATCACCCTGGGCACACTATGGTCTGTCTGGCAGTATGCCTGAAGGCACTGTGTGCCTTGTGTTGACATAACTTGTTTAAGTAAAATTAACATACAGGTGACACAATTGGTGTCCCACCTCAGAATTGATAGTTTGGGGGTTAAGCTGTTAAGTGAATTTTTAACAGCTTGCAAGAGTGCAGAAATGCTCTCCACAATCTTTTTATCCTATTTAAAGCACCGTTTTGACCATTCAAATGAATCTGTGTATTTAAAAGCAGTTGTAAATGTAAATGAAGTATATCACAATACAATACCATATAGCTATAAGAACATATGTTTAAGAAAGACTAAAGCAAGTTGAATTTTAGATTAAGTATTAATGTTATATTGTCAATTGAAGGTCAAGTATTTTCTCCATACCACAATTTCATTTTGAAAAACATGTACAGTGGCTATAGAAAGGAACCCATGTTGCTTTGCAGCCTGAAATGAAGACACATACACGCACGCACGCACGCGCGCGCACACACACACACACACAAAATCATCTTTCCAGGTGTATTTACTCTATGCAATTTGTAACATCAAAGTGAAAGGTATGGTAACACCACCATATTAAATAAAAAAAAAATCACTGAGATTGATAAAAATATTTGTAAACTTGCACATTCTCCATTGGCTTCCACCTGTACTAACTGTAATCATTTTGATCAGTTCAACATGAAAACAGCTATTGCTTGGTAGTGCAACTGAAAGCAAACTATGGGAGGCAAGACGCTGTTGGAAATATTCACTGTCAGGGACAAAGCTGTGGACAGGCATAAACCAGAAGATGGATATAAAAAAATTCAAGGCATTTATCAATACATAGTAGCAAAGTAAGGTCTATAATTTGGTAAGATTTGGTACTACTAGGATTACAGTCCACCAATGACCCCCACCCAATATGACAGTTCTGTAAAGAATAGTGAGCAAAAATAGTGAACAGAGTCTAGATGTGCAAAGTTGGTAGAGAACAGACTCAAGATAATAAGTAAAGCAAAACATGGTTCTACAAAGTACTGACAAGGGATGAACGTTTTTCTTTCTCAGCAATTCTGTTTCACAAATCTCACAACAACATTTCACAAATGTTGGACAAAGGGCACGTCTACTGTTTTTAAAACAATGTTTCTCTTTATATCCTTTATTTTACATTGGCAGAACATTATGTATTTGTTATTTGTGAAATGCATTAGACTGAAAGGCAAAACAGAAAATACTTTGCTACTACATGTAGTTTCTATTTATTTCTGCATACAGTAGTGCACACTCTTGAAAAAAAGGTATCATATAGCACCAAAAAGCCTACTTATTTCTATAGAAGAACTCTGATGAAAATTGTTTCTAAAGATATAAAGAAAGGTGTAAACAACACACTTTTAACATAAAGGTTCTATACCAGTAAATGCTGTTTATTAGAACTGCATGCCCAAGCCAGAAATAATTTCTAATTATGTACTTTTGAGAACATTTTTTTCAGCTTTTTCCAACTATATGAAAACAGCTATACAGAGACCATGTGCAGTTATGCTGAATATTCTTGAACACAACACTCAAATATGTATTGTGTACATTAAACTGGGCAAGACATCATGTACATGATGTAAGTTAAGAGTAAAGCATCACAAACAGATTGTGAAACTATTACAACCCCCCCATTTAGACAGTAAATGGTGGCATTTATCCTAATACAGTCAATGAGGCTGCATGTTTGCAGGACGTCAGTGAGGTTTGTGGAATTAACAAGCCATTACCCATCATCCATTAACTGGAAAAAAAAGTTTTATTTATTGTTACAGCTTAGATTTAAAAAAAAAAAGCACAATATAATGTAAACTAAATTACATCTCTTGTGTTATATTCAGATTATTTCTTAAAGACACACAAATGTTTGTTATTATGAGTTCTTTGAACCTATAAGAGTGGGATTAAGGAAAAACTGGCGAGTTACATTCTGTTAATGTATTACTTAAAGTACAATAAATCTTACCTATAAAGACTACCATACCTTCTTACTTCTTTAAGTTAATTCATTTTGTATTGTGTTAGAGTGCATGTCTTACTCACTCACCATCACTAGAGGGCTATAGAAGCTAAACATTGTCTGTTGCACTGGCTTTATCCTAGTCCACCACAAAATTTTCTTGCGAATAAGTCTCACACGGGGTTTGAAATGAGAAATACAGGTGGCTGATAATCAGCAGGATCCTAGTAAAGAGCAATAAGCAATGGTTCCACCAAATGACAAACGATGAAGAAATTATGTCAGATCAACACACCACGTGCCAAACTGGCAAGCAAAATTCAGTCAGCTTGTGTCATTCAGAAAAATCAAACACTGACATATCTTCTCGATGAGTGGCTTCTGTGCATTCGTGTAGGACATCCCTTGATCCATTAATGTGTGTCAATAGATGTACTCTGGCCGCAGGCTGAGTCAGTTTGGCCTGTTGATGCCTACAGGCATGGTTTAGCTGGGAAACCAATTGGGGGATTTGGACAAGACCAGATCCACCATTCAGCACATCAACACACTGTCTAAACTCCCCTTGTCCATTAGATCATATCTGGGTCAAAAAGCACACAAAGATGGGACCCCCTTGGCTGCTACACTAAGCTATCACTAAGCATGGATGCTTCTTAATGATGCCAAGGAAAAGGTAGACACCTTTAATATGATTATAAGGTCTTTGAAACACAAGCTGGGCTTTGGACCCAATCCATACCTTATAAAATCTGTATTTGACACTACAATATGATCAATGCTTTTGTTTGTTGAAGACTAGGGGTTCGAAAGGATCAAAAGTGCTCTGTGCAGGGATGCTGCCCTAGGAGATAAAAAGCATCTAACAAACAGACACTAACACACTTTCATTATTAGTAATAAAAACATATGTATCTAATTAAAGACTTCATGTCATTTGCTCATAATTCTTAGAACTAAAAACTAAACTAAGATGACACATTATATTTACATTTTACAACTGATATGTCTAACTTTTGGTATTTAAAAACATCATATTTCCTTACAGTCCATATGATTAGGTATGTCTAAGAGGTGAACTACTTTATTTTATGCACAAATAAAATAATCTAACAAGACTTAACTGCTGTGGACAGGTTTAGTATTGTAGTGGATTGCTGTTGTTTGTTCAAACATTTCTTCTGAGTGGATAAAGAGCCCAGGCAGATAGCAGAGAGCTCAGTGCTTCTGCAGTGTTTAAGTTTGTATTCCCCACTCTTCTGCTTTCCGGGGAAAACGAGAGCAGAGACACTTTTGTTTCAGTCTATTTCCCCACAAATGGTAATCAGAACAGGCTGTGAAGGGTTAAGCCCTGCACAACTAATGCTACAGTACATGTATGACTCCACTTCACTAAGCAAAACCTTTATCTGGGGGCTGGATTTTTCCACTGCAGGGCATGCAATTGCTTCACTTCAAATTCCTTTTTTTTTTTTAACCTTCTGTCTTTCTCAAAAGGGAGTGAGTATGACAGCTGCAGGTAATGTGTAAATAAGACCTTTCGTACTGTATACAATTGATGTTTGGTTGAGAACAGGCATGCTCATTCTTTTTGTCTTGATGGGATAATATTTTTAGTGGGCCGAGGCCCAAAAGTCCAAACAATACAGAAAAAAATAGAAATAGCGAAAGTGGGAAATACTAAAAAAAAAAAAAAACACATTTATAAGGAAAATAAGATGTTTATTCAATAAGTGGGAGAAAAAAGTGGCACAAAGTGTTCATTGAGTGATGCCATAGAAGAACCATTCAAGTACACTATAGAATTTTCTGGAAATAATATATAACATTTAAAGATATAAGGAAACAGATATTAAAGATATAATTCTACAGTGTGTGGTATTTCGACATAAAGAATGATTAAAATGAGAATAGAGCTAAAGTGTTCATGGCTTTCTCACCTCTCTATGAAGATACTTAAAGCCATTTGCTGTTTTTCCAAAGCTTCCCCTTAACTCCTGCAACAAAAACACACAAGTTGACTGAATAGGCCTGAAGCATAAGAGCACATTTACATCAAAACTTAAAAAAGCACATTAATTGCTTAAGAAATTATTCATGACATACCTCCTGCAGAAAACCCTCCACTGTCATTAAGGGCTTTTGACCTCAAAGAGCAGATAAAAAGACATGGAAAAAGCCAGACATTCTCAAGTCTACTTTTTATTTTTTTTCTAACTGCAGAATTAAGGAATACAACAGAACATTGTTATTTAATGAGACTCATAAATAAAAGTACAAAAAAATCACTACAAAACAATCTACTGTTAGTAGGATGTAAAAAGTCTCACTATTAAAGGCACACAATTTACTTAGTAACAACATTGAGAACAAAACCTGCAGCAATAAATCTCTTTAATTTCTTTATTTTTTTCCACACTCCATCAGAGAACACTGAAATGTTACAAAGAGATGTGTCTGATTCTACACAGAAAGAAAAACTACATCAGAAACTGATGCCAATATCTTTAGCACGGTTGCCATAAAGTAGTGCTACAAAAATAGCATGTTGCTGGAAAAGACAAAGGACCTTTGCAAAGCTTAATGCAAATTATTATTATTTTTTTTTTCATTAACAACTGATAAACTGAAAAAATAATAAATGGGCACCTTCTAAGATTAGGCTAAGATTAGGTGCTGAGGTAGACATAACTATAACAATTCAAATAATTATAAAAACACAATTTTTTTTTAGTACAGACTGGCACTTGTGCTGTCACAACAAGGAAGAAAAAGATAAGTAAAAAAAAGACAGTGGACAGTGACGGGGGTGTAAAATGGGATAAGAGAGAGTGAAAGTGAGAATATGAGATGGAAGGAAAGAAAGAAAGAAAGAAAGAAAAAAAGAAAGAAGGGAAAGAGAGAAAGTGATGATTTTTTACAAAAAAAAAAGTTTTGTTATGCTTGGTCCGACAGGGCAATTGGTCCTCAGTGCTAGTTAAAAACAAACAAACAAACAAAAAAAAACTTTAAAAAAAACAACAAAAAAAGAAAACAAAAGACAATGTATTGGTGCTTTGTTACTTAAACAGTTTAGTCTAGACCTCAATGGCACACACATGGCAACATAGCATGAAATGGCTACTCTTTCAAGAATACCACACTTGAACACAGTGAGCCAGCTCCAGGGATGCCAGGATGACGATTATTTTAACATCACAGTTTAAGTATTCTAACCAAAGAATAGTTGTGTAAAGCGGGTCAGGATTCCTAGCTTATGGGTGAAAAAAAGAAGATAAATATCAGATGATGTTGAACCTGTTGACAATCTCATTATGGAAAAAACTATGCCAGAAAATGTGTTCCTTAGAAAACCAAGTCTTTCCCAGTAACATGCTGAGATAAATACACATTTTAAACCAAGATATGTTTCTCCCATTTGTCCTCAATTTGCTTGCAGATTGTGTACAAAACACTATAAATTAGAAGTTGCCATTTAGTTTAGAAAAAATAGACTACCCAAATTTCCACAGTTTCCTCTTGCGCTGCCTGGATTTTCCTTAGCCAGCCAGGTTTCAATCATTAAGGCATCCCTGGAACTCTAGAGACACCGATTATTTTGTTTTGAAAATACAGAAACTAAGCAGATATAGATGGACAATTTGTTGAACAATTTCATTTAGGCACAAATATTACAGAAACATCAGAATAACATTGAGGGAAGAACTATATCAATGCCAGTATCTTTTAAACATATAGAGAGAAAAGTGGCATAGATCATCATGATCTGATTAGTGCATTTGACACTAACATGCTCTCTCTACATACATACAGATACCATATGCAAGCACACCCCAAAAAAACAAAGGGACTTTCAAAAGTATTGAGAACAGAGACACTGGTATGTGGCTTAATATCTCGTACTGTTGCCCCACATTACAGACTTCAACTTATATCTCTTCAGCATCAGCCTCCAAACGCCACACACAGCAAAGGAATTTTTCCATCTCTTTACACTGAGCTACTTAAGTTTGCTTTAAATCTCACAAGGGGCCAAAAGAAGCCCCGACTCACAGTGTTTTCCAGGATATAACAACAAGACACAAGACATTTACAACCCACCACTTGTGTCTGCCCATCCCTTTTTTTGTCACTTCAAGTAAAGAAACAAAAATGTTGGCAACATGATTGTTTGAAACTCTTGTGTGCAATGTAATTGATCATTGGCATCACATTAAATCTCTTTCTTTCTCTCTCTCTAGTCATTTTCACATAAGGAGTTTGTGGCTGATTTAGTCCTTCACCTACAATGTATTGACATCCAGAAATCAACAATTACTACATGTTCACACATTATGTTCAACATTACCAAAGAGGAGCAAGGCAAACAATTCAAAAACAGGAAAAAACTGTAAGGAAAAAAAACAGAACTACAAATATTTGCACTGCTAAAAAAAGGGACTGACACTTAATACAAAAATATCACAATTTCATATATCAAATGGCCTCTGTTGGCTCTTGCTCAGGACTACACTCAAAGAAACGGTGACCGACAGGTTTTCATTTTTTTTCCTTTCTTTAATCTCTGATTACCACTTGCAGTCTCAAATTGTCCAACGCACAATGACCTGTTCTTAGCGGTTCAGTCTTTGTGAACCATCTTTTTTCACATTACAAAACTACAATTCTATTCACATATTTTTCAAGTTTAATACATTTTTAAACTTTAAAGTACTACACTCTATCAACCCCTTACTTACATCTCAGATCATCTCTTACCCCAAAACTGAAGGCTTCAAAATCTCCTTACTGCTCTTAAGGAAAGAGGGAGGGGGGGGGGTTTGAAGAGAAAATAATCTGTTTGCTTATGGTTAACAAATCTCAGCAAATACCCTTTATATATGTCACTTACAAACCTCCACAGACAAAGGCATGAGATGAAAGTTGCAATAACACAAAATAAACACCAAAAATGTGCTTTTGCCAATGAAGATAAAACAAACAAAGAATAGAACAAAACTTAGAGGTAGCTTACAAAAATGACTGAACTCCCAAGCTCTTCAAAAAGCAGAGTTAATAAAAAACAAAACAAAAAATAAAACAAAAAAATACCAAGTTTGGTAACAATAATCTCACTTCACCATGGCACTTGATTTCTGAATACATCTTTTTCACATCTCTGCACACAACATAGCAGATGCATTCACAATCAATTATAGAAAAAACAAAAAAACTAGGGAAATATTAAAACAAAAGCCCATGAGGTCACAAAAAATACGAGGTAATTCAAGTACAATGTGCTTAGATAAATCAAGGTAAAATAGGAAACACAGACATTGCAAAAGGAACAAAACAACCATACAAAGATTTGATCTATTCTTTCATGATATCCCTCTGGGCTGGACAGGCAAGGCCTCATACCAAGTGTTGAAACTCTTTTTCACTAACCATTCAGATATGTGGGGATCAGTCCTGAACATCACAGTGCTCTTTAGTGTCCAAGCCACTGATAAAAGCAGCTTTAGTCTATATTTTGGTCTCTGTATCTGAACAGTATAAACAGTTGATTAAATTTCAAGTGAGTGTATGTTCTTAATGGTTAGGGTCTTTACTGCTGATAACTGTGTGTAAAATGTAGTACTGAACCAGTTTGGTACTCAAAATGAAGGAAATAAATGAGAAGTAATAATAAAATGTCCAGTTACACTGAGTGTGCACTGAGGGAGAACTGATCAAAAACAGAAGAGCAGTGAACTCAATAATGGGTCTCAATAATGTCAGACAAGAAACATCAAACAAAAACTGTCATCGTATTAGGTATTGTAGTAGGTGCGATGAAGCTATGAAAGACTATGATGCAGTGCTGGAGATTATGCAGATAAACGGAAGTGGATTTATGAACAGAACATTGAAAGCTTAGCTAATCTTTATGTTGGTTAAGCACATAAAATCTCAATGAAGATCTATCATGCAAGATGGCTCTACTCGTTGGGTGTCTATAGTACATTGATAAAAATGCTCTCGTGCCTTTTGTTCTGTTTCCTCAAAGGCATTATCAACAGGTAACACAGTCTACTGAACTGCTATTCAGATGCAAGTGCTTGACTTCTAGATTAATGAGAGCAAACCATGGTTGTTAACCAGGAGCTGGCACAGTGGTCTAAAGGGGGATCACATGACCGCAGTGTGTAGAGCTGGCTACCTGTTTATGAATTTGCTTTATGTAAGCAACAAAACTCTGTTTACAAGACAATGTGACACCATCACAACACCACACTGATGGGGTAAGTTTTTTTTTCTTGTGTCCTATCTCTCTCTACAAATCTTCCTTTATCATTTTGCCCTGTCCAGCCTCTCTGCCAAAAAAAGGTGCCCCCCACGATTTTGCTACTTCCTTCTGCATTCCAAACTATTTGTACTTCTCTTCCCATTTCCACTGCCCATGACCTCACTCAGACGTAGCACAGGTACAGGTACGTCTTCTCTATCCTCCAGTCTGGTGGGATGTCCTCGGGCTTGTGGCCCTTCATGTGCTTCTGCATGGCTGATAGGCTAGGGCAGTACTCCAGGCAGATGGTGCACTGGTAGGGCGAAGCGCCATTGTGGGTACGCAGGTGCTTGATCATTGCTGAGTAGTCCCTGGAGCGCTGGTGGCACAGTTTGCACTCAAACGGCTTCTCACCTGCAGAAAGCAAAGACGAGGTCAAGAACTAGCAGCACCTAAGGACGAACCTCTTTCAAGCCTAAACACAAACTGAGTGATCTCTTAGTTACAGGAACTTATCTGTCACCAGAGCATATGTTTACAATTTATAATTAAAAATACTACTTTGTTAAAAAGTTTTTTTTTTTTTTACATTATTAGAGATGTTTTCTGAAAAGGACTTTAAAATTAAACATGTCTGCACACAATGTAGCAGATAGATAGCAGATAGATTATGCAAAGTGTGATTGTGTGGTTGCTATAAAACCAAGGTCTGGAGACACCCAAACAGACTCAAACTCATGATGTTTTGGTTCAGAGACTGGCGGTTTACCCATTGCACCATGAGGGGGCGGGATATTGCCGGCTCTTACCAATCCATTAATGGGTAAGTATGTCTGAACGCGAAGCAGCATTCACGGGCTGATTATTTGTAATAAAACCACAACATACAGTCACACGTCTTTTTTAATATAACTGACCTGAGCTGTAGTGTCTCGAAGTCCGTTTTATGAGCGTGCTGTGTGTTTTGCTCCGTGTTTGTTTCTTCGCGTTTGGTTTCTTCGCCCTTTTGTCCGTCCTCGGCATCCTTACACGTGACATCACAGACTCTCTCTTTGACAGGCATTTTAAAGGTCACGTGACCATTCTCTCTCGCGCAATATGTTTTAGAGGTCTCTCAACCATTTTTTAAACAATCAATACTCTGCCCATGAGCAACCTATTACAAAGTTTTATACAAGCTGCACTGGATGTTAATGGACATTTTGGTACCGAAATTCAGCCTGAGCTCTAAGGAGATGAGCTCTAATGTTTTTTTGGCTATAAGAAGAATAACAAAAACAAAACTTAAAAAGAACAATATTTGCTGATGTAATCACATTAACGATACAGTCCATGTGTTTTTCTGCATCATTTGTTAGTAGCTTGAACCCCAGGACCATCAGTGATTGGTGTAGTATTTGGGTGTCCTGTCATTCTCAGCAGTGACACAGATATGTTGGTGTGTGTGTGTGCTGTGCAAAGTTAATCATACACATAAGTGCAGGTGGAATGTTAAAACACTGTGTCCATTTGCTGTCTACTCTATTAGACACGTCTTACCTGTTGGTACACCTGTCCATAAGAAACTGTTGACTGGATAGTTTTGGTTGGTAGACAATTATCAGTCTAGCTGAGGCACTGTGCAATGCACACAGACACACAGACACATGCATTGATGACCCAGGCAGCTGGTGGCTTGGTAGTGTGGTAGTTGACCCTATGATTGGAAGGTAGTGGTTTTGAGTCCCTGAACTGCCAGTGGCACCTCTGAGGTACCCTGAGCAGGTACTGTCCCCACACACTGTTCCATATATTCCATGTTCTATGACTCTCCATATATGTTACATTTTTACATTGTCACCAAATATCATGGTCACTAAATATCATCATACAACTGGTTGGGATGGGACGATGATAACGATACATTATTATCTTATTATCCCAATTGTAATTATAGTATATAACCAAGAACCTTGCCATAACACACTTAAACATTGTCTAAAATGAAATCAAGACCACTGTAGAGGACAATGTCTCACAATACTGTAGTGCGAGACAGACAGTTGTGTTCTTACAATTCTTTTTTTATACTTATTTTTGCAGTTATAAGTAGATTTATTCATTTGGAAGTTATTGTCATTCAAAGTGACTTTTCTCTTCAGGTGTGTGGTGGCTGTAGAGATGAGTGTGTACTTTAAATATATAAAGTTCAGACACATGTGGTACATTTTGTTCTATCAAATAATATGTTCTGCATATTTCTTAACAGGACTTGAGAGAAAAATACTTAGCAACAGTATCAGATTCTATTCCCCCTTTAGTCTGACAGTAGCACATAAGTCATCAAAACACTGACCTTTAAAAATGTCACTGGAGAATTCAGAAACAAGGTGAATAGCGAAACCAAAGCTTGCATAAGATCATTTTGGTGGAATTCTGAGAACTGTGTTTGTTTGTTCATGACTTTCTCTCAATTGACAGTATGCTAGACCAACCTTGACCTCGGCAGCAGGAACAATGTCATGTCTGTCCCCTACTGTCTATGCAAACGTGCCTAATGTGGTGGTCATTAAAGCTTTAGGAGGCTGCGGCATGCTTATGTGTGGCCAGTGTACTTTTAACCACACTGTAAACAGGGTGGCCCCAGATAACCAGGCAATAATGAATTGCAAATGGAGCCCGGCTATCGATCGGCCATTGATGGTGCGGGGCTGCCAATGTCAATGCTTCATCAAGCGTCTCTCTTTTGTGTGCGCTGGCCTTTGACTGCGAGCTTGTCACTGCTCTTGTTATCTCGGGTGTGCTCGACCCTGGCCTGACAAAAAAAAAGCCAATTATTTGACAGGCTGCCTTGATAGTGTGGCTTAACGGTGGTCTTGAGTGAGCAGCAGAGAGAAGGAGAAGGCCTGGCCTGGGTGTATACTGGTCTCTCCAAAACTGCCCTAATCCTCCTGTCAAGGGGTGAGTTGACAGCACTGGATGCCCTGCCCTTATGTGAAGGCCTTATGGAAAAACTAAGACCTTGGAATCAATCAACATTCCTCCTGGTTAAGAGTCTTCTGCTTTAAGATGACGATGATGTAACAACACAGTTATGTTTATATATAAAATAAAACACTCAAGCCAAGACAAAAAATGAACCTGAATTCTGTATCACAATGACATTATATGCCAATGTTGCACATAGTACTTGGACAAAGTAACATATCGTCATTCTAATGCTACAGATTGCAACTGCACAAAGTCTTGCAATTAAAAACACATAGGTGATGCGTTAATTTAACAGTACTGAAAAACTATATAATTTACACAAATGTACACTCACACTAGACCATGGATCCACCAACACATGCAAAATTATAATCTTTAATTTAGTGCTGGAGCAATGAGGCTACAAACCTAAAACTGAACAGCCACCCAAACCTTTTCCATAAATAAATCATAAAAACTTCTCTCAACCTCCTCAAATGGTGTTTTAGGACCCAGTATGTCTTATTAGGTATAAACATAAACAAATGTAATTTTAACAGGTGGCCATTTCAGAGAATGCCATAGCTGGTTTTCACAAAGCAACTATGTGGAGGATAAATCTTGGAACATTAGCCCTGTAGCTTCAATACCAAGCTAATAAACCAACATTAGTTCACAGTTTATATTTTGGTAGATCCATCAATGAAATAAAGAAATTTGTAATTAGAAATACACACAGAACATTCACCATGGACATATGTGATTGATTATGAAGCTCCCGGCGTATCTTATGTAGCCCCAGCTTTGACACAGCAGACAAGTTAGCTGGTGTAGAAATGCTTTACTGCTCTGTGAAAGGTGAAAGTACCTGTGTGCACGCGGTAGTGGGTCTCCAGCTGGTGTTTGAGGCTGAATTTCTTGCCACAGCCATTACATTCATAGGGTTTCTCTCCAGTATGGATACGCTTGTGGCCCTTCAGTGTGCTCTCGTCCCGGAAACAACTTCCGCAGAATTCACACTCAAATGGGTGGTCACCTGACAGAGAACACAGGACAAAACATTTTAAAGTTGGTATATGTGCAGGGAGAGCTAATGATTTTGCTGCTACAGGTGCAACTGTTGCAATTGATAGGATACCTGCAGCAGGGTTACTATAGTTTAGTAATTCATTTTAGTTATGTTATGTTAATTAATTTTCTCTGTTTTATACTCAGTTTTTTATTATGATCAAAACATTAATATTTTAATTCTGTTTTTAATTTATTCATCGGTTTGAGTACCAATGTTGTGAGTAAAGCCTTACTTATTGAAGGTAGGTTATCTGACAAAGCTAAGATTTAATTCGCTTTTTTAATTTTTTTTTAATTGAACTACAAACTGTTTATAAAATGTATTAGACCTCTAAAATGTGTCCTTGTGTATTGTATTATCAGAATTTTGATTGAGAATTGTAAAATGTCAGTTTCAGTGACAGTGTCAAATTCCAAATATAAGTGATAGTACTGCACATTGCACTTCCAAAATGAATTACAATTCACTTAGCTCACGTGAATTAGAATTGGAACACGTTAATAGATGTAGGCTAGTTTATCAAAGAGAAGCCTCATAATGCCTGAGATGGGTTCCATCTTTAGATTACTAAAGACACTAGCAGGGAAATTAATAACATATTGGGCATCTACTTTCATCTTAACTCAACTAAAAATCACGTGACTCAATTTTGGTTTTGTTTGTTTTGTATTGAATATTTGTGCTTCTTTGCAAACTGTTTAATCTTCATTTCAGAAGAATTAGAAGATTCATTTTAGAAAAAATAATTAATAATAACCTTGGTTATGATGATGGAAGGTTGTGTTTTTGTTCTCCTTCATAATTATTTTCTCATACAAGCGATAACCTAAGGTATATTGATTTCTTGTACTGATCACTTGACAGAATCCTGCTGGGTTTGGCTTCATATTTAGGCATGCTCACTTAACAAAAAATTTGCACACTTCACAACTGTGATAAAACAGCATCTTATTTCCATATTATGATGAACTTCTCAAAGCTTTCTTAGAGCCTGGGCACCTATGTAATGGATATGATGATATGCAGTGGTGCTCTTTCTTGCCCTTTGCTAATTTCTTTCCTGTGTCTGATTCGCAGCCTGCTCATATATCACTCTCACCCTGTACAGATGCGTGAAGCTGCCAGACGTGTAATGTGTAAGACGTGCGCATTTCACTACAGTGCTGAAGGTTTAAGTCATTGTGAATGACCTACATGTTTCATTATCTGGTTGTCCGAGCAGCACCGTGCCATGGAATAAATTGCATTTATCATTATGTACTGTCATGCTCAGTCTCTTGCCACCCCATGTTACAAGACAATGTCAGTTTTCTTGGGTAGGTTTGGCAGTAGGTGCAACTTCAATGTTCTTTACATTTTACACTCAAATGTTTTTTGGAATCAAAGTCACTGCTTTCCATTCACCCAATTGTCTGATGCTTAATGGGAACATATAAAACAACAAAACATAAAGAAAAGAAAAAACAATAAAGGTTTACGCATATCTGTAGATAATACAGATAGAAATTCATAAACCTGCCAGTCTTTGTCTACTTTGCCTGTGGCTTATGCTGTAATTCAGCTCTTCCTTGCGTCTCTAGACACTGCACACAGCACAATCCATCAGAGTCTGTGTCTAGGCTCTGGCACGCGAGTGGAATAGTAATCCTGTCAAATTTCACCTGCCCTTAATTGCGACCAAGCTTGCGCTTCAACCGAAGACATCTGTGTTAGAGCCCACAAATACAGTCAGGCCCAAAAATATTTGGACAGTGACACAATTTTCATGATTTGGGCTCTGCATGCTACCACATTGGATTTGAAATTAAACAACTACAACAGAATTGAAGTGCAGACTTTAAGGTTTAATTCAAGGGGTTGAACAAAACTATACAATTAAACATGTCGGAATTGTAGCTATTTTTATACAAACACTCCTTATTTCAGGGGCTCAAAAGTAATTGGACAAATAAACATAA
>JBBPDH010000022.1:3648211-3658567 GCA_037974565.1 Clupeocharax schoutedeni
TGAGAACATGGTTGTTGTTCAATAATAAAATTATTCCTCAAAAACACAACTTGCCTAATAATTCTGCACTCCCTGTAGGTAGCAGGTGGGCATTAGGACCCAGGCAAAGCTATACGGCGCTGCTTGTTAATGAGTAGCAACCGGAGCTCATTTAGTAATATTTCTCTGGTAGCGCCGTTTGTATTCAGCTCAACAGAACAATAATATGAGTGTCCATAACTGCTCACTGCTTAACTTTACTTGTTTCCTTAAGTGAAAGTTAAGGTTTGGTAAATTTTTTTTCAGCCCTCTATACACGCTAATTCCTTCCTACAACCCTGAGGGCTAAGCCCCCCTTGTCTTTCTGTCCTAGTGATGTCCCTGTTTCACAGTAGGCAGCTTACGTAGTAGTAACAGTGATTGTTTTATCGCCTGATAAGAGTCTCATATTAACGCAGCATGTTAACGCCGACAATGGCCCACCACTATTTACATATATTTATTCATTCAGCGTACAAGAGTTCAGCCCTGCCCATTCAAAATTATGTTTTAAGGATTGTTATACCTGAATTGCTTTTCAAATGAGCCACATCACAAGGGATTGTGTTAATTTCAAATGGTCTTTAGTTTAAAAAATAATCCAGTTAAACAAAAATGAGCGGCTAATCTTACTGTAACGACGAACATCATAAACTAGTGATAGAACTAGTCTACTAAAGATGAGGGAAACTACACCAAGCTAAAGAAAATGGATATACGACATGTTTTAACAAAAAATAGGTTTAAGGAGAATTTCATAGACGAGCTCACACACGAGGTTGCTCTGGCGGCTGAACTAGGCACGGAGGATCTGGGCGCTGACAAGCCGAATCAAATAGCCCTGAAAATCTTTCCCAGACACAATTTCTCAGGTAGAAATAGATCGTTTAACAGTGACTGGTGTGCAGACAGAGACTGGCGAGAGTACTCTGTTAAAAGAGAGATCTTTTTAAATAAAAAGAACTAAAATCAGCTCTTACTGCCTCACGTGTGTTTATTTGAACGACGCCTAGCTGATATACTGTACCTACAGTAGCCTATAAAATGTGTGCCCCCACAAAGCGATGCAAGGCCCGTCGGTAAATCCGTGTCTGGCGCCGGGTCAGACCGATTTCCTTAAAGACTGTGTTTTAGTTATAGTTGGAGGACATAAATGAGTGTATTGTTGGTTGCTACAAGTGGCTTGCTGTACTCTACTGTGTTTTGGGGTTTGGAGGCTAAAGCCTAATATGAAGTCTTCTTGACCCATTATATTCCAAAGTTACCTGACGCTCAATGAAAACCAAACACCAAGAGATCTCCGACAGTCAAGCAAGACTGATTGGCGAGTCTGAATGTGTGCATGTATATACACACCTGCCTCCCTCCATCCTTCTTTATCTTTCTTTTGGACTCTCTGTCTTAAACATGGCAGAAACTATGTCTGAATGTGGGGAGAAAAAGAGAGAGAAAGAGAGAGGGTTGGGGGGTATTACAGTGAGAGAGTGATTGAGAGAAAGAGAGAGAGGGAGTTCTCAAGTGAGAGATTACCAAAAGGATGCAAAATATTTTATGTATTTCAGTGACAGGTGGCTGAGGAGTCAACAGGTACAAACTGTTCTGTGGTAGTTTCCGTGGCAGTCTGGGGGTGTGAGCGTTTGTGTGTGCGTGCGTGATGTGATGAGTCCTGAGCCTCAAAGTGACCACAATAGTCACTCACTTACTCACTGAAACTGACACCTAATGAGGCCAGACTACAGCTGAAGTGCACATCCGCGTAATCTTGGAGAGTGTCTGGGCATAATGTGGCATTAGAACAGCCACTGTGCTGACAGATCCACACCACAATACAGCACACAGCTTTAATGCATTCAAAATGCCTATGAGTCCCAGAAAAGAAAAATAAAGAAGAAAAGAGTCTGAATTAATTGTTTATTGATGGGCAATGGTGAGTGTGAGTGAGAGAGACAAATAACATTATGTAGGTTCTAAGGATAAGTCATTTAGATATGTTGTCCCTACTGCATCATGCAGTAAATGATCAAGCTTGTAAGTTAAACAGGGTTTTACTTCATTCACCCCCCCTTCTTTAAAACTAAATCGCAGCTATAAAAAAGCAACAAAAAAAGACTCCAAAGTAACTCTATAATAGACTATATAATATCTCAAATGATTCATATCAGACTATATAATCATTCAAAAAAGAATGAGGATGGCACAAGCACCATTAAAATAGTCAGACAATTACTTTTCTTCACTTAAGGGTTGAGGTTTTTCTCAGACGTAATAGCAACAGACAATTCACTATCATGTTGGTCTTCTATAGTCAGGGCTTGGTGAGATGTACTGCTCTGCTCATGGCTAGATTAATGCCACCAGATGTCATTGTAGATGCCATATTAATTACCTCAAGATAATGTCATGGAACCATATGGTTACTCCTGTGTCCATTTAGACAGAGAAAATGTCTTCATCACTCACAAGCCCCTCATGATAGGGAGTATGACAGGTGTTGGAAGCAGATTCTTCATAATTTAACTAAGCTCTCAACACCATCCCCAATGTGATAGGAAAGGACAAACGGCAAACAATAGAGACAGAGGATACTACTCACTCTACTGCTCATCAGGGATTAAATCTCCATAATTTTGGCTTTTATAATTAATTATCTACATAAGGTAATTCTTATGTTCTCCCTTGCTGTAATGTGTCGCCTAGAGGAGGATTGGTCACTCTTTTGAGACTTGATTCCACCTGAGATTCCTTCCTCCAGTTTTAGTTTTTTCCTTGCCTATAATTAAAACTCACTTGTTGCACTGGAAAAACATTATAAAATGGTTTTGCCATGGGACAAAGTGAAAGTAAAGTGTTTATTTAGTAACTGACTAATCAGATTAAAGTAGATGGATTATAATCTATAGAAAAAAACAGTAAACAATTGTCAGTAAACATTCAGTTATAAAAATAATGGTTAAAGCAGCCCATTATAAGAGGTATCTATGCATTTAGAAAACATTTTTGCACACCTTTTTTCAGGCAGGTGTGTTGGAAATGACCAGCGGTCACTAATCAGAAAAGTTGAAAAAAATCCTGCACACTGGCCAATTCGCAAGCAATTATTTAATCATACAACGTTTTAGTTGTAGACCTTCATCAGGTAAATGCAAACATTCACATCAAATAGTTTGGCTGAGTCATCTGGACCAATCAAGTACTTCTCTAGGAGTGACATGACTCATTCACAAAATGGCCTTCCCATCGCAGACTGTGAATAGGGAAAGGTGGAGGCATTATAGTTCAACACATTTAAAAACATTAAAACATTATAGGTTTCTTTCAATACATTCTCATTCACCCATTTTTTCATTAGTTATCGAAAAACACCATTCCTAAAAAACAATTCCTTTTAGTAAACAATATACTTAAATAAATTCTAATTTGCCTGTTTTTTTCTTGTTCTTCTTTTTCATCATTAGTGAAGAGAAAATGTTCCTTCAAAAATCCAAACTGGAGTCAGAACTATCAGATTAACATGATGTTGAGATTAAAATCATCATTAAGACCTTTTGGCGATAGTTTCTTCAGAATGAATATCCAATACACCTTTAGTAATAAGTCATGGCACCCTTCCCTCCGTGATAATTGACGTGAATTTGCATTTACCTGATGAAGGTCTACGACTGAAACATTGTAGTGTGCAGGATTTTTTGCTACTTTTTTTTTACTTTACTGTCTAAGCATTTAGAAAAATTGCACTGGCACTCTAAAAACTATAAATGCCATATCAAAAGTGGGTGATTTATAACATTGGAGTTCAAAGCTGCAATGTGCTTTAATGACAGGAAAATGTACAGTGGCTGGTCCCTGCCTTGGTTTAGGATTGTTTATATAGCACAGTCCTATTCTCTCTCCCAACCACACTCACATTCCCACAAATCCGATTTAATCAGACGACCCTTGCAGTGTCGCTCCCAGTAAGAAAAAGGATAGTTAGTAAACAGGCAACCTCTCTTCAGCTTCATTGGCATTCGAGCAGGGTTAGTGTGTCACATTTAAAATGCAGTCTGATGAAGTCTATAAAATCAAACCATTTGTTTCTCCTATTGAGGAGGCTTCTGGTCACTGGCAATTAAATTGGAATTAGTGCTGGGAATAAGATATGGCAGATTTATACCAAGGAGGGGAGAGAGTCCTGTAGGATGTCTGGAGATTTCTCAAGTTTACAGAGCTGATACCTCCCACAGTAACCAATATTACTCTTTAGGGATGTAATGATGCACATAATATCAGGTTTGAAACAAATCTCAGTTATGAGATCAAGGCTCTCTTTTTGATTTTGTGTATTAAAAAGACATTACAGAGCATTATATTAGTTTATATAAAACTATATACAAAATAATGCAAAGATCATTTTCTTTTTTCTTTGTCAGTGGATTCATTAAAAAAACACAAGAAAATTAGGCAAGTTTTAAATTACACTGCTATACGTTTCTGATTGAATTTTCAATTGAATCATTATACCCTAATTGTTCTCTCCAGAGTTGGTGTTCTATTCATGTGTTGCATATGTTGCTGGGTGATGTCAGCCTAATTTGATTCATTTGACTGAGAATGTAGTAGTCTAGATATTAACAACTTTGGATCACATGCTTTTCCCCCGTCTACCTTCACCAAAATGGCATAGTTCACCTGTTGTGAACACATGCTGGAAAAAAACCCTCTGTGGTTACTAGATGCTGAGCTGAGCTGTCATGACAATAGTACTGAGGCTGGTTCTATGTCAGTTTTGGTATTTTTATTGATCTGCATTTTAGGAGTAATAGCTGATGAATTCCTGGGTGTGTCGAATGTGTGTGTGTGTGTGTCTGTGTGTGTGTAGGTGTGTGTGTGTGTGTGTGTATGCATAAAAGCAGCATATGATATCTGAACAGTATTCTCTTTGCTTTTGTGTTTTTTGTGGAGAGGACAGTTGTGGTTGAAGCATGCATGTGCTAGCTATTCTGAATGAATAAAAGGCAGAGGGAAGAGATGCCATTTACTTTGCACAGCTGATTGGGCACAATGGAGATGGGTTTACCAGTGGGAGCTTGTGTGTGTGTGTATGTGTGTGTGTGTGTGTGTGTTTGTTGGCGAGGGTTGCGGAGATGGGAGATAAATGAACTGCAAATGAGAAGGAACAGCTCCTGCAGTACAGCTGGCTTCCGAATTGCTTGCTTGCTCGGCTGTGGCAACAAGCCGAATAGTTGCCAAGAGTGTCAGTATTCAGTGTCCCTCATTGGCCACGAGTGAGCATTTCACTGTTTGCAGTTCAGTGCTACAGCCAGTAGGGGCGTCATGGCTAACCGCTTGGCGGTATCTTTGCACTTTCTCTCCAGAGGATATGAATCTATAGGGCCCTAGATGCACACTTTGTGGGATTTTTTTCCCCACTGAATAAATGCACTTGAATTAAAGGTTTTCCTCTTTTTTCCCATTGTGCTCCTATATTATTTAGAACAAAACTGAATTTATTAGAAGCTAAAAAACACATTAACCGGGGGTGCAAATAATTATGGAGGGCAGAGTAGTTTTACGATAACTATGCATGAGAGTACAAAGATGTGGGTCTAATCTTTTCATGTAGAAACTATAACTGTTGATTAATATTACTATTAAACCACCATCATTATATTATATCAATAGTCCCAGATAAAAATAGCCAGATTGTCAATTATATGGAAATATAACAACAGTCCAACAACCTGGCCATGGTTATTATAAAATAAATCAGCTCAGGGTACTGGGCCATCTCTTTCTGCATTTTGCAGCATACAAAAAATGAGGTGTTATTTGCTGTGAGTGAGGTTGGATGTGTGTGCGCATGCGTTTTCCCTTCAGGGTGTATGCAGAGAAGCTCTATATATGAGACTATTACTGGGAAACCTTATTCCACCAAATGACAAACTGATACCATAAAACAGATCTGCAGTAAAGAAAAAAACATGACAGTTGTGTGTTTCTTTTCCTTTATAGAAATGTCTAACTGTTTGTTTACCGATGGCGGTTCTCTTTGATCCTTATCTATTTTCGCTAATAATGGTTCTGGCTAATCTTTTAAAACAGATTAACATGATCTGTCCGATCAATGCGTGCTGCAAATATATATTACTAATCCGTTTGACATATCTGAAATACAAGCATTTTTTTAATCCTGCCATGCGAATGGAATACTTAATGTTTAGAGATTGTAAACAATTAAACATCACTCTCATTCAAAAGCGAAAAACACATAAAGGAAAATGTGTGCTTATGAGGAATGTAGTTTAATTAACATGCGTTGTTATGGCAGGAGTATAATCAGTGATAATTGACTTTTTCAGAACTTTTTTCTTTTGCTGCTCTGGCAAATAGGGCTTGATCGGTGCATAAAGAGAGCCGAGGTTGTGATTGACAGCAGACGGCCCCACCCTTGTGGAGAATAAAGATAGGCTGCAGGATGATAAATTTACATGGTGCTCCTCACGCTACCTTACTTATAATTTAGATGCAGGCAGCAAAAAGCCCAGGCCCATTCACATGACTCTTCCATTACAATATGTTTGTTTTTGGCTTTGCACTATACTCACAAGTGCTTGATGACAGACCGTTGGTACTCCTGAGTGCACCAGCCAAAGGGATTTCTGCACATTTAAGTGTAAAATATGGGGATTTGTGCACAGTCAAGTACAAGAGATGGGGCCTTTTTATACTGCATAATAATAATAGTGAAAGCCTTTCTCTGGAATTCATTCAACTAGTCTCTTCCCATGCTTTGCTTTCTCACTGACCATCTGGACAGTGACCAGACAATGTGGCAGGGGCCTTAAATGACCAGCCACATTAGTCATAGGTTCTTGGCTCAACCCCCTCATGTCCCTAAGCTTTTTACGTTTTTGGGATTTTACTGTGGCCAAATGACCAGAGCATCTTTTCTCTTTGGTCACTAACACAGGGTTTCCTGCTGGACAAAAGGCTTTAGGCAACCTCACCTTTTAATGTTCTTTAAAAAAAAAAAAAAGTATTGGCTACCCCTAACTATTGTACTGGCACTTTTATGTTGTTTTCTGAGATGGCAGCAGTGAGAATGATGCATGGCTACAGAAAAGTGGTGGGAGTTGAGGGGGATGGATTGACCAAAGCCGGATCCCCTTCTGAATACAAAAAGAAAAAAAAGAAAGAGTGGTGCTAATCATATTTGAAGGGAACCATGGCAAATGACTTATAAAGATAAAGGTATTAGGTATAATAGGAATGGCATGCCTCTTTCCAGCTTAATGTTGGGTTTTGTGGTGCTATTAGAGGAAATGAGGCTGAGGGACAAAGCTGTAGCCGGCAGAATCACCTTCGTGATGGCTGGCACAAGTTTGTTTTATTGGGCTTGGCTCAAGTAGTGGCATGCTTTAAATGCTCCCACACTGAAAGCTCAGCAAAATAGCTACAGCTGCTGTGAAGGCGTTCTCTGCAACAAGAAGAAGTTTAAATAGAAAAATGGATGGTACTCAACATGCGCTGGTGGCGATATAGAGCAACAGTGTCTTCTCTGCTGCATAACTCTGGGACACGATAAACAAAACAGGAATTAAATAGAAAAATGGCAGTTGTGATTTGTCTAAAAACCTCTTTAAAAAGATATTGCATGTACAATGTGTGTGTGGAGTGTGTTGGCATTTTGTCTCTCACAGGGAAATACAAACTCTATTCCCATTCAAAGCATGTTTGTGTGTAGCAGCTAATGTATCACCCATCGTTTTACAATTTAGACAAATATATCTTGACAGTTTAATGCTGGTAGGTGTAGGAGTAGGTGCTGGTACAGCAATGCAAAAATAACCTGATTATTTTTTAAACCAGCAAAATAAATCCACTCTTAATAACCATCCAAAGGGTGCAGTAAAAGGAATTTTAGGAGTCCCTTTTTTTCTTAACAGAAAGAGTCATTCTCAATTAGGCCTGGGTCATTTTCCAGATGATCTCTAAAACATGTTTATTCAGAGCAGGCTGTCCCTGACCTTGAAGACAAACCATCAACCACAAAGCCTTTGTGAGGGAAGAAAAGACTTTATTTATAGATCAGCTGAGTGTCGATCAAGCCGCATCAGAGCTCTGGGAAGAGGGGCCTAGGGGGAACGCTTTTGAAGCAACTAATATAGAGGTCTGCCTCCATCACTGCAACCCTTTTTAATTCCATTAGAAAGCCAATTGATTTAGCTTTGCAGCCACACAGCACAGCAAATGATGTCCACTTACAAGTAAAAAAAAGAAAAAAGGAAGAAAGGTAGAAAATTCTAGGTGAAATCAAAAGATAAAAACATGGAGAAAATGCTTGAAATGTACTCTCAGAGAGAGTATGCATTAGAAAACACAAACGTCGCAACACGATAAAGAGTCAAGAGCATTACTTCAAAAATAACAAAAATAAAAAGCAAATGCAAAAACATGAACATTTTCTGCATGTCAGGATTTGGAATGTTTAATTTCTGTTTGATACTGGAAGAGATGCTCTCGTTAGTTTGTCATTTAGCCTTTGTGATAATTTATTGTCTCCGTGGTAATGAGATTTCAAAAGGAGGGTCCCCAAAGCCTACATACAGTCAGTACACACAGCTGTACAACTGTACTAATAGCAACCCCTATACACAAATGTATGCACATGCATCTCTTATGCTACATCAAGCTGAGCAGATTTGCTCTCCTTTAGCATATGACAAGTCAGGCCAAACAAGATCCAAGCTGACCCCAGCTCTACTTTCTGATTATCATCAAAGCTTTTGTCCTGGCCTGAATACATTTTCTGCCCACTGGAAGGAGAATCATACTCCACTATGCTCCAACTGATGACAGCATCTCATCCAGTATTAAACAGAATGAAGGAGAATCGGCCTATCCATGCTCAACTATGCTTCACCCACAAATGCACACTCACAATCTCTTTCGTATGTGGTTGAATTGATGTTGGACAAGTTTAACAGAACACAAAACCACATTTACACTGGAGTTTAGATTTGTTAAGATTCCAGTACTCCTACAATGTTAGTCTATGTTACCAATAACTGAAACTATCCAGGTTATTAATTCTCAGTTTATAAATTTGCAACAATACCAACATCATGATGACAAAAAAACAAATAAAAATAAATACATTTTCAAATTATTTTGCAAAATACAGCTACCCATTAGGCTAAATGCGAAATTTTTTCATAGTTCTGTACAAAGAAACAACACAACAAAAGTGTGGGTACAGCATAAATAATCTTCTATTCTTTCTATTCTTTTTCATATACTTCATTTATCGATCAGAACACAATGTATTTTTTTCACTTTCAGAGCTTGTGCTGTGTGTGAAAAGATGAAAAAAAATATCCATTATATACTCATTACTCTCATTACTTCTCTTCAGAAAGCTAATCATAATTCATACTGTGAATTATTCACACAGTTAGATGGGGCTCTGTGACCCCTTTCCAACAACCCCTTGAAAACCATTATTAGCTGAAAACCATTCACCTTGGACAAAAGTAATGGGACACAAGGGCGAGGTGAATGGTTTTCACGTCGATGGAAAGAGCGCGAGATACAAATAAATAATTCCATGAAATAATTCCACAAGTTTTGACTCACGAGTCACAACACAACAGAGTCTGAGTCAAGTCCCAAATCGTTGAGGGTAAGTGCAAAGCCAAGTCACAAATCTTTCTTTGTGTGACCTCTGTGTCTCAGACTCGAGTTCCCGTCTCTTTCCTTACCACTCACTCTAATTGCTGAAATACTTTCAAGAAAGCAGCATCTCTATGGCTGCAAGACTGCAAAATAACATGAAATATGCACCTTTTAACACAAAACTTATGTGGTCTCTGAGGCTATGACCACATGAGTTTTACACCAGGAGACAAAGCTCAGATGACCACCCTTGGAATGAATGCGCATCTGAAGTGTGAAAGCCATAGAGACCATGAACACTAATCAAGCTCAGTGTAAACCAGATTTAAAAGGCTCATTTTATTGGTGGAATATAAAAAGAATGAAAAACAAACCCAGGTTAATTAAATTAAGGATAATATATTTACCAGCGACAACCAGCAGAAACACTAATGCCAGCGAATGATCTAGAGAATCATTAAAAGCCTGAATCATTTTCAGCTTCAAGTAAGATAATGTGCACGATTTGGTAGTGGCACTGACTTCTGCAGATTACACATGTGAAGTGGGTTCTCTTTATAGTGAGCACATTTTAATGTTCATCATACACATCATTGGCAGTACTATTCACTAGGGGTGTGACGAGACGCTTTTCCCATGAGACGAGACGAGACACGAGACTGGGTTCACGAGAACGAGACGAGA
>JBBPDH010000022.1:3724218-3736805 GCA_037974565.1 Clupeocharax schoutedeni
AAAATGCCAATTTTAATAGTGTAAACCCTAAATATGCCCCCAGATGTGCTCCCAGAACACTTTCATTTCATTTTAAAGTTTAATACATCACCCTTAAAGAAAATGTAAAGATAAACCGAGGTTTAAATACAGAAAAGTCACGAGAGAGAGAGAGAGAGAGAGAGAGAGAGAGAGAGAGAGATACAGACAAAGTGAGAGAGAAGCGTGCTCCGGAAAATTCACAAATGTGTTTGTGAGACAGAGAGAGAGAGACGGAGAGACAGAGAGACAGAGAGACCATCTCAGAGCTTTTAGTAATGCAAGGATATCGTCACGGTCTCGTACCACAAAGCTTCCCCACTACCTGATTTATCCAACTGATCACCCTGGATTATAATGTGGCTTAAAACATCCCGCATGGCTTTTTATGTTTTTCCGTGTGTCCATCTCATTTTGGCCAAACAACTCCGGCTCCACATAACAATGTAAAGTTCTTTAGACCATATCTGAACAAAGTCAACATGTATATTTTTAAGGGCGAGAATATTGTACTTAAAGCAGAAACAACACTGTTGACAAAAAAACAGGAATCAAAAGAATTGTACAGCTCATTCTCTCAGATTCCTTTGCTAAAGGATTATCACAGATTGCATACACATGAAGCACAACTGGGGTCCCGTCAGCATGCACTGTTTGGTCTTTCAAAAGCTGGGCCAGGTTTAACAGATAAACAAGCTCCAGCACCATCTAGCTCCAATGTTCCTACCTGTGCCTGCTCCACACAGATCTATTGTGATGGGTATTTTATGACCCCCTTCTTAGCACGCTTGTATCACTCTATCAGGGGCCCCATGCCAATCTCTGGCACCCCATTCAACAGGCAACAAAGGAGCTAATTAGAGCCACTCTCAGTGGAAGCCCGCAGAAAGTTCTGATTTGATACTTCCAGGGGATTCCGGAGCCCCAGCAGTGCATTCACACAGCCCCCCTTACACGCTTGGCTTGGCCCTTTGCTCTGGACCTTCATTGTGCACGGAGCTCAGCAGCGCATTAGAACCACTGAGGGGGAACCGACACATCTTCTTTCATGTGGCAAGAACCAGAAACCAGATGCTAATGGAAAATTGATGGGATTAAAACACTGTACTTGCTGGAAAAAGGAAACTGCTGGTTTAGAATACCGCTCAAATAACACTTAGAGAGATAAAACTGTCCTGAAACATGGGCCGTAATTTTTAGCAGTTTTTTAAATGCCTTTTAACAGTGTACTTAACTGATGTTTAAAGTAACTCAAAATTACATCCCATTATTCTCAAATATCACACTTACACTCATTTATAGGAGGCACAAATCTGGGACACATTTGAAAAAATTTAGTGCATAATTAAGGAGATTTGGAAAGGAAATGTTGACACTGCTCTGCTTTCTCTCCTCTTGTTTTCACTAATGAGGGCCAAAGTGGAACAGTAGCCTATCTAAGGACCTTTTGGTGACGAGAGAGATAGTCAAACTAAAGCATCTTGTAACAGAGACTGCCTGATGTGCGGAGAGTCAGAGGCCCCACTGGCGTACCAGCAGCAATTTAGTGCTGATGGCCAGGTGAGGGAAGGCTAGGAAAGTACCACAGAGACGGGGTCTCCTCTTTCACAACAACGCACACCCTTATCTCGGCTAGCCTTGCACTTGCTTCATCTACATCGTTATGGTCACAGCTTAAATCTGATTTTGCTGTGTGTGCCTGCACAGACGTGTACGTGTGTGATGGAGCAGAATGGCTTTAGACGTTATGTTCACAGAGGGCTGGTGTGCCACCTGGCACCATACTGGGCTCCCCAGCACTTTGCTGCTGACAGTAATCCCTCCATCTCCAGTTGCAGGCTGGAGATAAGGAGACGGCCAGTGAAAAGCAGCTCGGCCAGAGAGAGCCCAGTGCACAATCTTTCTACCAGGGTGTGCATGCGTGCGCACACACGATGCTTATCACTTTAATAAGATGTGGCCTTGTTGTCTGCCTATCTGACTTTTACTTGGTGCTAGTCTCACCAACTCTGGCTCTCACTTTGTAAATCGTGAGTGGCAAGTCTGTACTGTGTCTGTCATGGGCCGCGGATATGAACCAACCATATCCAGGATGATTCCAGCAGTTTAAAAAACCTTTCAAAAAATTTATTAAAAAAAACTGAGCTTAAGGGTAAAATTCAATTCAATTCAATTCAATTTTATTTATATAGCGCTTTTAACAATGGTCATTGTCACAAAGCCGCTTTACAAATTGAAAAAAATGGGTAAAAGATGCCACAACAAACTTACAATAAAGTTTAATTCACCACACAGTAATCAAGGTGTGCAGTCCAATCCACATGATGTAACGATGTTTTAAGTCTCTAATCAACACATCTTGCATATTGACAGGGAAGACAGAGGCCAGATCTCAGATCATAAGAGGTTTTGGTATAAATCCTTACAGTTCAACCAGGGCCTTTTAAAGGCTGTCTATATCAGGAGGCATGCCAAATGCTGCTGTATCTACATTGCATAATCAAACACCTGTATCTCAAAAAAGCACAGAAGGAAAGAAGCATTTACTAGCCATTAAAGATCTACATTCAACCAATTGTACAGAAATCCTAATCCCTCATCACAATTACATAAATCAAGTACTGAGATCCTATATTCATGCTAAACACTCATATCCATACTAAATCACCTTCAGCTATCAAAGTTTGTGTGTTGAAACACATGGGTGATTTCACATGGGTGATTCAGTCTTTAGATAAACCATTTTCTCTAATATTAGCTTTTTAAATCAGGTACAGATAATGACTTAACATTCCATTAACAAAATAGCACTCATAATGAGCAATTAAGTGCCTCCGATTATGTACATTACCTGGAATCACAACTAATAAAAGCTCAAAATAGCACCATAAAAGCTTTCAAACAAAGAATTCACACTCCGTTATTTCTTCTCCCATATTCAAATTAAATTAATGGAAAGGTCAGATTCATTCTAAGGCTCTTCTCTCATTTTCTAGACAACCTTGTAAAATCAAAGAGTTTCAGCATTAAGACAAAATTGGGCAACCTGACAAAATACTGGGTCTGCTTGTTTGAAGTCTCTCAATTTGCCTTAATTATCACTGCGTTCAATTACCATATTGCTGTAGTGTAAGGTGACACTAATT
The DNA here is from genome assembly GCA_037974565.1 of Clupeocharax schoutedeni. Taxonomy (NCBI): domain Eukaryota; kingdom Metazoa; phylum Chordata; class Actinopteri; order Characiformes; family Alestidae; genus Clupeocharax; species Clupeocharax schoutedeni. Next base: position 3,727,383 of record JBBPDH010000022.1, read on the forward strand.
CAATCCAATCAGCCATTGAAAGGGACAGTTCACAATTTTACACAAAACAGGGCAGACAAATGAACAAACTTCAATAGCACCTTTGAATGTCAAGGGTTCAGCTGAGTCACCCATTTGGCAACATTTTTGTGAACGTATTGTGGGAAGTAACAAATATAAGATATCTGTGTGAAAGAATGGAACAAACAGTTACGTCTGCAACACTATAGGCAAAGATTTCAATAGTGAATTGTTGATGAAGAGATCCAACACCTGCATTGTATATGACTGTGGCTTTGGGGGATGCTGCTCGGAGTCACAGTTATGGCTGTTGTGTGAGTATTACTGGCTTGTGGTAAAGCTCAGCTGCATCTATGAAGCACACACAGACCTTGCTACAGCCTGATGTTGGGGTTATCTCCCCCCACAAGTTCCATAAGGCTTATCGGGCCAATCTGGTCCTGGTATACTGGTGAGGAGAGTGCAGTTATCAGTGAGTCTGATATGCAAAGATAAAACCAGCTGTTTCAACAGTAAGGCTAGAGTGATTGAGATGGGTTAGCTAACTGTATTCAGGTAACCCCTGCTACCCTTGTTCACAGCTTTGGGTGGACATAGAAGCAAGCTGTCCACACTGGACATGAGGAAATGTGAAGCACAATAAAATAAATTATATATATATATATAACCACTCAAAGCTTTGACAAAGAGGATTAGCTATTTGAAAGAGGCCAGATATCCTCATATTAAGTCTAAAAGACAGACCTAATGTGACCTCTTTGCCTGGAGGAACGTGTAAGGAATACTAAGTGTAGCCTTTTTCTTGTGTATGCATTTTCACCCAATTTATTGCTGTTCTGTGCAGGCTGATTATTTGCTTATCGACAGGTCACTAAAATATTTCTGTAATCCTGTCTCCCTGAAGTCTTAGGACCGCAATCCTCTTTTTCCATAGCAAAACAAATCAGCACCAGTCAAATATGCCTCCGCTTAAGCAAAAAAAAAAAAGAGAGAGAGTGAAAAGGCTGTTGAGAGCTGCTGAGAGCAAGCTTTCATTTAGCCCCTGTAGGAAACCGTGGGTGACTGCAAAACAAACAAACCCTTTCATTTCGGAATCCCACATTCCTATATCTCTCCGATACCTCCACAAAACTCCTTAGGTCCATTTCAAGGTAACCTCCACCCTGCCCCCCCAAACACTTTTACAATCAATACACTTCTCATTTAGTCATCCACAGCTTCCTGACATAACACAGGGTGCTGGAGAATGAATGAAGTGAGCTGAATTCTTGCAGGAAGTGACTACTTATTAACATGCTCACTGCAAGACACACGCCTGGTCCCATGTCATATCTGGAAACAATTAAACTCAATTAACTTGACCCCTGCACACCAAATTACATCTTCAACAGAAATATTTTTCACACTGGAGATTGTGGGGACCCTGGGAAGACACTGGGAAATAATCTGTAATTACTCTCATCTCCCTGTGTGCCACCAGCTGTCAAGAGCACAAGCCTCTAAAGAGCCTTTAAAAAATACAAATACAGTCAAGTCTATCATACAAGAAAACAAACACCCGACCTTAAACTAATAGAATTATAATCAGTGTCTGCACTGGTGACAAATGAGAAGGGGCAATTAAAAAGGCCATCTGATTAATAGTAGGTCTTTTAAATGCTACAATGCATTCTCTTTGATATGAAAACAACTCAAGTTTGGTAACTTTTTTAATATTCTAAAATATTTCAAATCTGCCGGTATAATACCATGCTAACAAAACTAATCCAGGCCTTGGTTGTTATTGACCACATTAAGCCACAATAAATTACTAGCACTTATCTGTACCGCAAGGCGCTAATAATTCATCATCAAATCGAAACCATTTTGATTTTTTTCTAAATGTAAACCATAGCATGTTTTTATGAAGCAACTCAGCTCAATGATTCAAGATGCTTTCAAGAGTACAGACAACATCAAAAATGTTTAAACATCATGGAGAATGAGAAAACTACAAGCTGGACTTTATCTTGCCAGCATTTATTACAGTCATCTTGGCCTGTTTCCAGATACATCGATGTTTGTTAGAGATCTGAAATCAAATTTGCAGCTGAACTTTAACCATCATGCATCAGGACCAATGCCAAAATAATGATGCCATCAACTCACCCAGGTTCTGAAAAATACCATCTGGTTAGCAAAAGAATGTGAGGCAAATAATTATGTAAGCAAAAATTAATTGAATAAACTCACATTACATTAAAGTTAAGAACATCTTTTGATATAAATCTTAGGATTTTTAATGCAACGTCCCAACAGCCATAAGTGGACAGTATGAATCACATCATGTAATATTCCTCTGAATGAGAGTTAGGGCTTCAAAACTCTGGTGTGTCTGGTGTAGATTTCCTTACTTTGTTCCTGCCTGTTGCAACACCTCCTCCAGCTATGCTGACGAGAAGCAGAGGCCAGTGCAATGGCCAAAAGGTTACGCAGTAGAGGTCGGCCCAGGTCTTGTGCACAGCCCTCATTTCCTGGGCTGGACAGTCTGCCCCTCTCATAAAGCTAATAAGGCCCTCCTTGTGGTTGGTGGCTGGGGCCCATGTGGGCCTGCCTGTCACTGGCCACACTACAGGGGTCGGGGGTAGACGTAGAAGCTGCTTCCCATTAGCCAGCCCCTCCCCAGGTGCAGCTAATGGGCCCAACCAGCACCTCTCCAGGACCACTCAGGAGCCACCAGAGCGAGCCTGGAAATGATCTGCACAACCAGGTCATGTAAGCCACCACCAAACACACTGCACATGTAACCACAAAAGAGAAAATGTATGGAAGTACTTTTGACATCTACAGCTAAAAGACTGACCACTTGTTGATTTGTTGTATTTTCTGTCTCCAGACTAGTTGTATTTTCTCAAACTGAACACATTTAAATTCCCACTGAACATTCTTAAATGTGGCTTTTTAAATTGGATATGGCAAACCTATTGAACAATATATTAAAAACAAAGAAAAAAAAATATTTAAAACACTCAATCCTCCAACAGAATAAATTCTCAAACGACTACTACTCAGAAAATTATTAACTCTCCACTTTACTGAGACTTCACTACATTCCTGTCCCATCTTGAAAAAATACATGCAATGCAAACAGACATTGCAAAACAAATTGACCAAATTGGTTCATTAAGTTACAATAATTTAAGTGGTGTGTATTGCAGGCACGTTTACCTTGAGTAAAATATAGAACTAAATAAAAAACCTTTCAGACCCAAAAATGCAACACCAAACAAAAAGCTACTAAAGAGTAGCTAAAAGTGACTAATAGGAGTAAAATGGTGGTTGATTTGGGGGACTGATGTTGGGCAGCCCAACAAAAGATTAGCACAGTAAGGCACCCACCTATGTTGCTCAACAGCCTCGTTGTCAGGCAGTTCAGCACCACACACGTTGCAGCGCTCACTCTGGCTGCTGCTGCCACACCCCTCTGGCTTCATGCTGGCTGCTAGCTCACCCAGCTTGCTGAAGAACTCCCTCTGGATGAAGCTCTGTGGAAGCAGGCCACCATAAGCACTGAAGTCCATGGACATGGGTAGGGCTGACGTCATGTGTAGAGATGAGCCCATGGAGGAGGGCATGGACATCACAGCCTCATTTTTGTGGTTGGGTGGTATACTGTACAGAGAGGCCAGATGTTTTTCGGTCATCCCCGCCACTCCCTCTAGCCCCGTATGGCTCACCTCAGCTTGTGGGTCTCCACTCCCTTCCTCACGGACATAGTGCAGTTCGCGGGCGCTGGTGATCACACTGCTCCGGGTAGGAGTCCCAGGCCCATCTCGGCTCCTGTCTGTCTCTCCATTGCTGGAGGTACCAGACTCTGCAGGCCTGGGACTATTGTGCTCACCACTTTCATCAACTTGCATCATCTCCATCTTGATCTCAGTCATCACTGGATGGGAGTTGCCTTGTAGCTGATCGCCACCCATGCCATGCTGTAAGGCTGCACAAGATATATGTGGTTAGTCACTAATATTTTGGTCTTTACAATTCAGATATTGCATGAGGCTGTGATATAGTACTGACCTTTTTAAGTCATCACATAATCTTAGATATTTTAACAAGTGTAAATTAATTTTTGAGCATGCACACAAATAAATATTTACATACACACATTATATATATATATATATATACACACACACACACACACACACAAGCAAATATATAAATATATGTAACAATATTCACTGTAATTTTTATTTAAATGCAATATATTTACATATAAATATCCTAAAAAATGCATGAGGAACAGAACTGTATGCTAAAAAAATTGATTGAAGGGTACTATCTTGTTTGTGTTGTGCTTTAATACCATGCTGCATGCCGCTCTGCAGGAGGGACTGACCAATGCTCATCAGGCTATCCACGGTGGCTTTGCTTGGGCTCATGGTGGAGAGACCAAAAGAGGTGGAGACAGAGGGGCTTTGGTCCACCATGCTGGACAGTGCCAGCGCTTGCTGGGCAGCAGATATGAAGCTGCTCTCCTCCATGGAATGCTTCTTGATGCTTCTTCCATGCCTCCCTTTGCGCTCCTCATCCTCCTCTGTGCCACCACTGCTGACATCAGCATCGTTCTCATCTGAAGACTGGATGGTCTCCAGAATCTTCAAGCATTGCTCCTCCAGGTATTCAATTTCTAGTATCTCTGCTGCATACAGTAGGTCATCAAGGTCTTCCACTTTGGCCTGAAGTGTGGCAGTGTAGGCATATTCGAGGATCTGCTGGAAGGTCTTTGGTGAGAGAAAGTCAAGGGTGTAATGCTGGCTGTTGCGGTGGAACAAGATCTCAAACATCTTGCTGGTGCAGGCCAGCACTGTCCGGTGAGCGTGGAATTCTTGGTTGTCTACCATGATGACCACATCGCAAAGTGTGCCGGCTAGGCGCATCTGATTGGCCTTGTGCAGCAGAGCAGTGGGGTGGTTGGGGTTCTGGAGATGTATCATACCCATTTTAGTCAGATCCATAATTTCTACAAAAACCCACCAGGCCAACTCATGAGTCTCTCTTTTCACTCAGCAGTCTGTTCAGTTGTTTTTGTAAACAAGCTAAGGTCAGTCTAGAGAGAGATGGGACAAGATAAGCCTTGATTAAGTATAAAAACAAGAATGTGTATTAGATGCCCTTTGATCTAAATTACAGTGAACCAGATGTTTTTGTAATCTGGGCTGTGATAATGTCTCTTTACTGAAGATGTTGCAGTTAACACAACCAAACAAACCAATTATACAGAGCAAGAGAGCTGATAACATTCAGTCAATATGAGACAACAGTTGTAATATGCACAGTATGAAAACTGTGGCCAAATCTAAAGCCATCCGAGCAAAACAAACAAGTGTAAATTGCCATCTAAATGTGCAAACTGTCTTGCAAAGATGTAAAACCCAAAAAAAAAACAGCCAAGGCTATCAAAATATGAAAATGACAAGTGGTGCAGAGGAGAGGCATGAAAATTTTGCATCAGTGCTGGGAAAACCGTGCCTGTAATCATGCCTTTGTTTTGGTGTGTTCAAGCTTGCCTCACAAAGCCCATCAACAGCCTCCTGAAATTAAATGGCATCTTATTCAGTATTCTCATCACAGAGTGGGATAGTGAGCGGAACATAGAGGGTGAGGCAAGCTGTTGCCAGGAACAGTTGGAACAGGGGATGTCACAAAAGCTCAGAGCCTGTGCAACAAATATGCCCTCCTAAAGCTTTTTTTTTTAAACATTTTTTTAATGCTATACCAAAATTACATAGTGTAAAGAGCACAGCTTCTCCTAGCAAATACAGCAAAACCCTTAAAAAAGGGGGAATCTTAAAACAAACGTGTGACTAAGGTGAGAATAGTGTATGACTTATTGATAGATGATGACTTATTAATTTGTTCATTATGAATGTTTGATGATTTAGACAAATTCAACAAGCTTAAAAAATATGTGAGTTAATTTAATTGCATAGGGCATATTAATGATCATGCTATTTTAAGCTCAGAAAGTTTGTGTGGTTACACATGTACCCGCTAGTAATGAATGAACAGCGTTTCATTGAAAGCACTGATAAAACTACTTGTGGTTTTAGAAAAAGAAAAACCTCTGACAGCTTCTGTAAAAACTGCTGCAGCACAATCAGTCTGAAGGGAATGAGATCAGAATATGTCATTCAGATGACAGTGAGTTCCAGGACAGTTTCAACAGGCAGCTAACAGGGGCGAAGGCTGTGGACCCCGTTAATCTTGCTCAAAATGTCACGCACCTCAAGGCTAACTCAAATATTAAGCCTCATTATTTAAAAAATGCATTCATTAAAATTAAGTAAGTGCTCCAATCATGTCACCTCTCAGACAGGTCTAAATTAAGGCTCTTTCGCAGTGGACACTGTCTGTGTTCCTTCTGCACGACGTGTTTGCGAAATACGAGACAGCTTCTTGCCCAGGTGGGCTCACGGCACCGCGCGTCAGAAGCTCGCCCGTGCGTTACGCGCTTGAGAGCCCCTTTCCACGGCCCGGGCCGGGGCATATGTGCAGCACAACGTGGATATGAGCAGGGCGGACGGGGGTCATGTGCCCCCCACAAGCTCCACCACGTACCCAAACAGCAAGCAGCAACCAAACAAGTGCAAAAACAGGTTCAACTGCAACACGCAAAGCAGCAAACACGTGCTCAGAAGTGTTGCGCTAGTGGAATTAAGCAACGTAGCGAAGGTGTAGGCTGATCGATAGGCTACATGACTGAAGTTGAACGCTTTACTGGTCACACGTGAATCTACTCAGGCAAAACCACCAACTACTGATAGGAAAAGTGCCACAAGTTACAGTGCGTGTCAGAGCAGAGTCGGCAGACAGTAAGTTGTGTCATTAGGATCAGTTAAGTTGATAAGATGAGACTACATTTGCCGGTGTGTTTGTGTAGTGGTATACAGCACTATTCTGCACTACACCTGAATACTTAACTGTGCATGATTATATATCTACTGACTGGATACCAAAAACAAGAGGCGCTGATTTGGTGTCTTTTATTTACAAAAAACAGACAGGTGCAACAGTTTGGTTAGTGAGAGAGCATGGTTTGGAACGGACCTAGGGCAGCCTGGAGGCTCGTCCCCTTTGCTCAAGCACCCGCTTACGTCAACACAACATCCCTGCATGTGGCCCGGTACAGGCAGCCCGGAGCCCAGAACTCCGGCAGGTGCCCACAGAAGCAGACAATCGCACGCACGCACGCACACATACATACGCGCACGCACGATCACACCTTTGCTCAGAGCAGAGCACGCGACTGAGGCTCACGTTCAGCTGCACGCGGCTCCTTTCATCCACGCCGAGAAGCGCGAGCCCGGGCGAGCTTTAACGAGAGCGTCCACAGAAAGTGCGCCTCCTCCGCTCACAGGACTTTGCGTGTGCGTGTACATATGTATGTATGTGTATGTATGGGTCTGCGTGTTGCGGACTCCACGCGTGCACTTACCTTACTCTCTGCTGTGGGTTCTCCTCTCCGAGTGCGTGGCGACCGGCTCTATATCATAGTGAGGCAGGTCGCGCGCTGCGCTCACGCGTTGTAACTCCGCTCGGCCGCCGCCTCAGCAAATCAACGGCGCGGTGACGTCAGCGCGCGCTCCAGCCATCCGGTCGCGAGACGCTGCGAGAGTGCGACACCTAGAGTGGCTGCTGGGTAATTGTAAGAGGGGCTCTGCTGTGTGATAGAGGGGCACTGCTGGATGAATGGGGAGAGCCGCTTATGATAACAACATATCATCTTTTTAACAACAACAATAATTCTAATCATAATAATAGTAATAATAATATTTTCAACAGAACTACTGCTGCTAATACTAATAGTAAACAAGAACAGTACAAATTATAACAACAATAATATTGACAATACTATGACAACTGATAATAATAATAATAATAATAATAATAATAATGACAACAGCAATAATAATAATATAAATAATAATAACAACAACAATAATAATAATAATAATATAAATTAGAATAATATTGTGGCGATCTGGCCTGGGAAGGGTTAACGGTGGGTTCACTGGGGGGTCCATGCTCGGGCCAGGGGCACATGATGAGCGCGTGGCAACACCCGGGGTTTTGTTGTTGCCCTATATAAAGGGGAAGGGCGTGCCGAGCGGCAGTTCAGGGTTGGAACTAGGAGAGAGAGCAAGAGAGAAAGAGCTCCCAGGCCGTGGGGGGAATGTTATGCTGTTTGCTTTGTTGCCAATAAAGCCAACAAAAATGACTCAGACTCTGCCTCCGTCTGAGTGTGTGTCGCCTTCCTCCACCGGTCGCCACATTGGTGTCAGAAATGGGATACGCGCTGTGGGGGAAGGTCGACACAACCCACCGGAGCGGAGAAGAGGTGAGCAGCGGTGCCGGGGAGAGGGCCAGAGGCTGGGAACGCCAGCCCCAGAGAGACTCGCAGCCGGTGAGGCAGAGCCAGACAAGTCCCGAAGCAAGCCACCCAATAAGACTGTCAAACGCCAGGCAGAGAGACCTGCCAGAACGTCGAGGAGAAACCGTGCCGAGAGCCGGACTCGACGAAGGGCAGCGGCGAGCGAAGAGCCGTGAGAGAGATGGCTGGAGACCTGCCAGAGCGTCGAGGAGAAACCGTGCCGAGAGACGGACTCGACGAAGGGCAGCGGAGAGCCGTGAGAGAGACGGCTGGAGGCCCTGCATAGGATCGAGGAGAAACCGCACAGAGGGCGGGATTCAACGAAGGGCAACGAGAGTTGGAGAGGATCGGCCGAGCGAGGCGGAGAGAGCGAGGAGGGGCGCGAACCGGCAGCTGAGACACAAGCTTCACGCGGGTCGACGATGAGCTGCAGCGCCAGTACGCAAACCGGCAGCTGAGATCCAAGCTTTACGCAGGTCGGCGACGAGCTGCAGCGTCAGTCGGAGAGGAGCAGCCGAACGAGACGGAGCGGAGAGAGAGAGAAGGAGCGCAAAATGGCAGCTGGGACCCGAGGTGTGGGTCGGCGAGTTGCAGCGCGAGACAGAGCGGAGAGAAGAGAGGCAGCGCAAAATGGAGGCTGGGACCCAGGTTTTACGCGGGTTGGCGAGTTGCAGCGCGGGGCGGAGAGAAGAAGCAATGGACCGCAAACCGGCAGCTGGGATCCAGGCTTTACGCAGGTCGGCGTGCTGCAGCATGAGTCGGAGAGAGGAGGGGCCGAGCGAGCCGCGGGAGAGAGCTGGAGAGCCCACCGAGCTGCAGAGCGAGTAGGAGGGAGAGAGGCCGAGCGAGCCGTGAGAGAGAGCTGTGGCGCGTTTCGGCAGGGATTGACGCAGAGTGCGGCCGTGGGCAGGATTTTGAGCCCCGGCCACATTTATTTTCTTTACTACTTTACTGTGCCGTGTTAAGACACTGAATGCAAACACCATCTATGATCGGGCGACCTTGTT
>JBBPDH010000022.1:3752895-3764602 GCA_037974565.1 Clupeocharax schoutedeni
TGCAGAGGTTGAATTTCGTGCTGTTCACACTGTGTGCAGTGGTGTGTTCACGTATGACAAATGGTCACTTTCACTATTTGTGGTTCCCTGTTGGTGGAATGAGCTGCCAAAGACAACCAGAGCAGCAGAATCTTCAGAAAACTTCTGAAGACTCATTTTGTTTAGAGAGCATGTCCTCTCCTGATACACAATCATTAAACCTAAGCTTACATCTTCTTGCAACACTGTGCTGAAACTTAAGTGTTTCTTCAAACTGTAAGTCCTTGGATAAAAGCGTCTGAATGTACTTTAATGAAAAATCAGTATCACATCATTTCTCCTGGTACACAAGTATTTGTCATATGAGAAATAAAGTATATCCAGATCCTTAATGTAGACTAAACATTACATTTCAGAATTGTGTGAATTCAGTTTTTGACCACTTAATTGCAGCAGCAGGTGATGAGAAATCTGCGGTTGAGCTACATTTTGCTGCACAGTCACGGTGGTGGCCACAAATGAGGCAGTCTGCTGCGTGATCCATGCTTAGGTCCACATGAAAAGGACAAGGTGATCCCTGAGGAGAAGTGTTGGAGCATTTTTTGTGAAGTAATAAGGGTCTCTCTCCGCTCTCTTTAGTGGTCTCAGGGGTGTGGTGTCACACTGAAAGGATTTGACGGAGCTTGTGACTGCTTTAATAAGGAGCTTTTGGGAGTGGGAAGGACAATTGACAAGAATGTCATACACTAATGACTGCCTGCTCAGAACTAGAGGCCTAAAGTTAGAAGAATTAAATACATATCAGTCTGGAGGTGTGTGTGTGTGTGTGTGTGTGTATCATCAGATAAGTTTTATCTGAATGAATATTGTCACTATAACAGCAATGTGTATCTCCTCTTCCAGTATATGATGCCTGTGTGAATATTTTATAATAAATGGGTGTGTGTGTGTGTGTGTGTGTGTGTGTGTGTGTGTGTGTGTGTACCTGTTTCCCCCCACACAGGCAGGTACTCGTCTTGCTGAATATCCAGCATGATCTCCAAACCATTCCCAGTCCCTCCTTTCATCGTGGTCCTCAGAGTTTTCCCCTCTTCAGCGGCATTGAACATATAACACTTGCCATACCGCGTAAACACCTGCCGAGAGAGGGAGAGAGAGAGAGAGAGAGGTTAAAGATTTTGTGCTGCTGGAGGCCTCACAGTCTGGCAAGTCAAGTTTAAAATGTTTTCCTTTAAATAATAAGGGATAGAGGAGCAAGAGAGAGGGAGAGGGTGATAGAAAGAGATGAGGGAGAAAGAGAGAGAGGAACGGAAAGAGAGAGTTAAATATTTAGTGTGTTGCTGGAAGCCTCACATACTAACAATTGGAAGGTGAGATCAGAGTTTAAGTTTAAAATGTTTAAAAGCAAAAGAGAGAGGGGGGAGAGAGAGAGAGAGAGAGAGAGAGAGATTGAGAGAGAGGGAGGGAAAGAAGTAGAGAGAAAGGAAACAGACAGAGAGAGGGGAGAGAGAAATAGAGAGAGGGAAAAAGAAAGGGAGAGAAATTGAGGGAGATTAGACAGACTGAAAGAGAGAGAGAGGGAGAGAGAGAGAGGCATGGAGAGAGGGGGAAAGGGGAGATAGAAAGGAGAATGACAGAAAAAGAAACAGTAGTTCCTGTCATCAAGTTTACGTTTAAAAAGCTTTTTTCTGTAATAAATATTTCGGTCTCCACTGGTCGGATTTAGCTCCCCTCCTGACTGACAGATGGGTTGGATCATGCAAAAAGCTATAAATAAATGGAGTGAAAGTAGCCTGTCCTCAGGTCACCCTTCTGACATTTCATCCTCTCGAAAGACCGGACTGAAACGAGGGGGAAAAGAAAGCAGGGAGCGCTTCTGTTCGTTTAACAGCCACAGGCTTTCACTAGGGACTCATCACAGACAAATCCAGCCCATTAGAGAGTAATGGAGCATATGGAGAAACACGCCACCACATCTTCCTTCTCTCTCTCTCTCTCTCACTCTCTCTCCTGAGTTCACAGAGTCCATGGAGGGTGTGGCTGGTGTGTGTATCTAGTCAGACAATGGTGTGTGGATGGAGGAGACGGATCAGAGAGAGTATGTTTATGTTAAGCCAATAGTGCTAATTAGTGTGTTAGAGACATGTACAATGAATGTGTGTGTGTGTGTGTGTGAGTGTGTTATGAACTGAATGGAGCCGTGCTGGTTTGCTAGTGCTGTCAAATTCACGCATTAACATCATAAACGCCATTTTAACAGTGACTGCCTGAGCATGTCTTCATATTATTGGCCACAATATTATGATAAATGACATTAGTATGAAGTGATCGGTATGCACTGATTTAGCATGCTTTATAGTATAAAAACAAAATGTGATCATTAAAAACTCAAACATCTTTCTACTTTCCACAATGTAGTCGATTAGCAAGGACAAGGAGTTTTATTTCTCAAAATGCAAGTGCTTAAGTTCAAAACTGCAGCTAAATATATCACTCATTTCATCTTGCTCAGCTGCATCCAGCTCTTCATTAACCTTGTTGCTGTGGTTTAGGACACGGCTCTAATGACAAGCTGGATGTGGTCTGAGCAGGTTGAGAGAAGGTAAGGTTTAAAAGAGATGGTAGCAATATGTCTGACTATTGCCTTCTAATGTCCATGATATTAGCCTTTTTGCTCCATGGCTTAACAAAACTAAAGAAGCCAAAAACTCTAAACATGACTCAGAAGATCGGCTGCATCAACTGGAGAATCAAAAATTTCACCAAAATTTAAACAAATGCATGAAACAATTTAATTCATTTTGCTGAAAAAAAAAATGCAGACAAAACAGAAAATTCTAAACAATTTCTACTTCAGTGTCCGGATACTTGTTTCCCAATCAGTGTAGGTGGCCCTAGTTCTGAACCACAGGCCTGAGTCCTCATCAAACTGCAGAGAGAGTTAATCAGTAATTAAAAGCATGATCTAAGGCTCAGTCTGGTCCTGACTGCTGCGTCTGATGTACTGCGTCTATGAGTTAAATACGCGCAGGGATTTTGGGGGAATCCAGGATTTATACACAGCAGTGGCATTGTGATCCTCAGTGCCTCACCCCTCCAGCCACCTCTGTGATGAGAATGGATTGATAGATAGGAGGACAAAGCAAAGGACTGAAAGGAGTTGTTCATCAATTAGTCCGAGTCTGTCCTCCTGGAGATCTGGGTCAAAACCCTTCCTGTCCACTTCCACTAAATGATTGATTGGAATAATCTTGCATACAGTGCAGCCTCTACCAGCAGCCCCTTGCTCTCATTAGCCCTGTGTACACTGTCGAAACTAATCAAGCCAGGTGGACAGTTCAGAAAGATTCATGCAGCAGGTATGAATAAGTAGGTCATATATGTATGTATGTATATATATATATATATTAGAGGTGGGCAACGATTAATTTTTTTTAACGGCGTTAATCGCATGGTTGAGTTTCAATTATGGTTTGGGTTTGCTGCCTCCGGCACTGAGTGCCTTGACTGTGTGCAAGGCATCGTGAAATCTGAGGATTAACAAAGGATTTTGAGTCGCATTTCGGGACCAGTATCAGAAAGCTGGGTTTTTGTCCGAGATCAGGACAATGGACAATGTCCCCAAACATACTTCAAAAAGCACCCAGAAATGGATGGTAACAAAAAGCTGTAGAGTTCAGAAGTGACTAGCAATGAGCCCAGATCTAAATCCCATTGAACACCTGTGGAGAGATCTTAAAATTGCTGTTGGGAAATGGCACCCTTCCGATATGAGAGACCTGGAGCAGTTTGCAAAGGAAGGGTGTAAGAAGCTTAGTGATGGTTGTAGGAAGTGGCTGATTTAATTTTTGTTTCTCCAAAGGGTGTGCAACCAAATATTAAGTTAAGGGTGCCAATCATTTTGTCTAGCCCATTTTTGGAGTTTTGTGTGACATTATTTTTGTTTTATTCCAATACACACAGACAAACATGTGTATAGCAAATGTATATATATATATATATAATGAAGCACCTAAAAAAGGCTTCCTGTTGTTGTTTGGAGACCGGAAAGCATTACGATTGTTGATTCCTGTTATCGGAATGATATCTCGAGGAAAGAATGCAAGATGTGTTGATCAGACGGCAAAAGGTCCTCCAGAACTTGCTGGTGAATTGGGGCCCTCTTTCCGAGACAATGTCCATGGGGAACATATGCAATCGTATTATGGGCTCTAACACTAGCTCAGTCGTGGTTTTTGCAGTGGGGAGTCTGGCGAGTGCCACCAGGGATAACGGGGCACACATAGAGGCTGGAGATAACCTGGGGAGGACTGATTAAGAGTCTTGGCTCTGACGCACATAACGCATGACTGAATGAACTCCTTAGTGTCTGAGGCGATGTTGGGCCACCAGAAGGCGTGTTGGAGAGAATGGGTCAGAGAATTGCCCGGGTGGCAAGCAATGGCAGAGAAGTGGGCTCACTAGAGGGTCCAATAGGGACTAAGAGATGTCCAAACGAGTGCTTGCTGAAGGGGGCACCAAGGCCTACCAGGGATGACAAAAGGCCAGATAGTCACCTGGCAAAGGCCCTATGCAATGTACTCCTCCATGGCCTTCTGCTCTGCCTCTAAAAGAGTGATCATATGGCTGAAGGGTGGTATCATACCAGACTGGAAGTCGATAGCCAGGGCTGGTGAGGCAGAAGTTGGGTGGCTCTACATTTACTGAATACCTCCGCCAGGTCACGGTACTCAACGGGAATGGCTTCCGTGTTGACATCGGAGGCCTCGGACTTACCTGAGGATGTCCCAGACCTGACAGGTTGCGCCCCATTGGTGGACATTTTGCAGTCCAGGCGATGAGGGGGTTGTGAGGGAGAAGCCATGGGTGACCCAGGATGATGGGTGGAGAGGTGAGGTGAGTGACGAAAAAGGTGAGGCTCTCCTGATGCTGGTCAATAGTGATGGAGAGGGGCGAGGTCTAGTGGGTGAAGGGACTAGATCCAAGGGGTCAATCATCAATGGTGGTGATATTAACTGGGTGGGATAATGCCTCAAACTTCACACACAGCTGGGTAGCATAAGTATGATAGCTAAAGTTCCCCTGAGCCAACACAGGCAGTGGTCACAATCCTTTTGTGGCCTCACTGGATGTGAACCTGAATGGTGAGACGGGTAACAGGGTATGAGGGGCTGGCCTCAGACAAGGGCTCATATGCTAGTTGATGCACATACTGAGTTGGATTTGTCCCTCCAAACTTGTTCCTCCTCAGGGTGCTGGGGAGCTCTTGTCTGGTGAGTCTGTACAGCCAAGGTACAAAACACTGTGATGTTACGAGTCAGTGAACGGTCCCCCGCTGTGAGGCGTGAATCTCCACCTCGCTGTCATTACGTTGTATGGTGGCCCTGAGCTTACAGATAAACTCTGGATATGAGTAGACTGAGTCGGAGTCAGATCTGGACCGCTGTAGCCCAACTGGCTGCCTACCCGGTGAGAGTGGAAACGCTCCACAAAGGAGTATAGATTCCCACCGGGAATCCACGCTTTCAACATACACAAGATTATATAGTAGAGAGTGCTACCAGGACCAGCTGGAGTCAAGGAGTGCATGGGACTACTAGTTGAGTCAATGAGTGCTGGATAACATTCTTCCTGCTAATATACTCAGTGATGCATGACATTTCTGGGACTCCGTGCATGTCACCTGACTGGTGTGTGAGATTTTTATTACAGTAAACTAAGTTAAATTATTACCCTGCATATACCAAAGAAAACGACAGCCCATACCAAAGAAAACGTGCTTGCAGAAACTACAGTACAGTCTATATAGGAGTAACATCAGTATTTTACATTCTAGCACTGTGGGAAATGGCAGTTCCATGCATGAATACAGGTTTATCTGTACATTTTTTTAAAGTTAATGTATTAAGCTGAGTTTGAAATTTACCACATTACAAATCTCTGGCATTTCACAATTTGTGGGTGCTCTTGGAACATAACCCCGTGAATTTCAGGGGTCTACTGTATACACTAGGACATTAATGACTCCCGATTTTTTCAAGTCTACCAACAATGTTGAGCCGACTAGTTGTTTGATGATGTCATCACACACGCAGCAGAGGAACACAGGCGTCCAATATTGAGCAACTTTTACTAAAGTTCTCTGTACCATTAACAGTCAACATGACAATTAACCAAAACAAAACAAAGGCCGATACGTTGAATTTTCTGGTAAAGTGTACAACAGAAAGCGGGAACAGCTTAAGCCACGGCAGCCACTCAGCATCCTCTGGGCTTGATGACTCTCTGCTGTGCTAGCCTAGCGCTAGCCATGTTAGCTAGCAGATGCCATTTCAGATGGCTGTGCAGAACGCTCGTACTTTTATTGTATTTTAACAGCGACTTGCAGGTTGTGCAGCTCACCGTGCTGTTTGTGTGGTCTAGAGTGAAGTATTTCCACACAAATGTCTGTCTTCTCTGCTGCCATGTCTCTTGTCTTGTTGTGGTCTTGTGTTTAAATCCTCCTCATGCCAACGTTACTACCCTTTTTATGAAGGGACTATAATAATTGGTTAAACCAAGGAACGTGTGTCAGTGTAAGCCAATCAGCCAATCACACAAATAGGTAAAAAATATATTTATAGAGAATATATATACAGAGGGATGTTCTTTGTTTTGTTCCTCTCTGTGCACTCGCTTGTGTGATTGGCTGATTCCTTGGTTTAACCAATTATTATTACACAGAATAGTTGTCTGCTTTGAGGCACAGGTGAGGACTGCAACGGCTTCTAAAACCCATTTAATTATCCATTATATTTGGATTCATAAATTCGATGTTCCATCTGTGCAACAAATGACAACCCCCAAGCTGCATCTGTCAGAATGACCATGTGTAACAATATAGAGCAGTGTAGATGATGCACCATTGGTGACTAATATTGTGGGGCTAGAGCAACATTTATTCATATATTGCAGGAAAGTTGGTGACAGAAAAGGATGTGAAAGCATAAGTGAGAGGGTGAATGAGGGAACAAGTGGGGGAATGAGGAAGTGACTTGAAACAAACACTTACATAAGAGAACTGGACAGAAGTTGACAAAGACACAGACATGAGTAAAGATCTAAAGGTGGACATACTCGTCCTGTCTGGGTGCGGACGGTGTGATGATGCAGTCAGTAGAGGGTGTGCGCAGCGTGTCAAATGCATCCTGGGCCGCATCAGGGTCTGAAGACAGGAGAGCACCTCCATCTATCTGCTGGGAGTCCATAGATGTGGTGGTGCTTTGGACTGTCTCTGCTGAGCCTTTAGCACCAGAATTCTGAATTGAGTCAGATGTGTGGGTTGTTTGTGGGGCTTCTGAGGATTCGATGGTTTTGGTAGCAAGGCCATCACTAAGGTCAACCAGAGGAACCACCACAGCGGTCAGGGAGTTAGGAGTGGTAATGCTGGCTTTGGGGGCGCTAGACTGAGGGGCTCCTTTGGAATCAGCTGCACTGGGGGCAGTGCTGGAGGTAAGAGTGGTGCTTTCGCTAGTAGGTCTATCAGTGACTACCTCTGAGTTAGTGGCTAAAGAGGGGAGCAAATCCACTACCGTAGCTGTCGTGTCAGCAGCGTGCCTAAAAGGATAGTCGAAGAATAGGGAAGACAAAAAGGAGACAGAGAGAGAGAAAGAAAAAGAGAATGAGGAGTGGACGAAAGACAAAGAAACAGAAAGTGAAAGAGAAGAAAACAGAGGTGTAGAGTAACAGAAAGAGTCAGAAATAGAAAGGACAGAGAAAGAAAATAGAGGGAGAAAGAGAATGAGACGCAAAGCTGCTTTGTCAAAAGAAAGAAAGAAGTAAAAAGAGGGCCGGGTACAAATACATCCACAGTATAAATGCATCATGCAATCTCAAAGTGAAGAATATTAATGTTAGTATCATCGAATGTGAGCAGGCAGAGATATACAATGTGTTATATCCAGCATAAACTAGCACCCTGTTAAGCATTCATCTCCATAAATGTGAGCAGACACAACATAATAAAAAACTATAAAATAAATAAGGGCAAGCTTATGTGGTTTGTCCCTGAGGGTGAGAGGACAAATCACACCTACAGCAACGTCTTTCCCTCCCCATGTATGACGTCACATCCATGGCAAAACTAGAGCGCACAAAACCGCTTGCCGCAAAAAAAATTGCTGGCGTAAATTTCAAAGTCGCCCGTGCAAATGTGAAACTCGAGAGCACAAAATTAAGAATCGCGTGTGCGATTGAGATTATATTGCGCACAAACTGTATTTTTCCTCTCGGGAATGTATTTTTTCCACTCCATGGTTAGATTACCGACAAGCAGCTTTTTTGCTCGAGTGAGATTTCTGCACGCGGTTTGAAAGGGGGTGGGTTTTGGTAGTTTGGAGGCGGGGCTTTGACAGTTTTTGCCTGCGAATCCTATTGGCTGATGGATTCTGGTCTTGTGATTGGCTAAATAAAGTTCCTACAGAAAAACCAAAGATGTCTGAGAAAGAGGAACGGCAACAGGAAGGTTAAACACAAGTTATAGTTTATCGACATTGTAGTAATAATAATTATTTCATAGGTCTTAAATATCTTACACTAGTGGCCCTTTCCTTGTGCCACCACAAGGCTAAAAAGTTATTGAAGGACAACTAATATCTCCATGGGCACACAAACATGACGGCAAAGTGCATTAAGGAGATACAATTCCTGCCTACATGTAAATACCATGAAATCTGAATCCATAGGTTCATTTGTGAGCCCAAATGAATTTAGACAATTTAGACCTCTAAAGATGTCCTCTAAAGACAGATGAAAAGTACATTAGGAAACTAGTGCCAAAGCAGCTGAATAAAACACACTCACACTCATACACACACACACACACACACACACACACACATACACATACACATACATACATACACACACACACACACATACACACAAAGACTGATGGTCCAGTATCATAATTTAGTATATCTGCATAATCATCCATTACATTTCATACTTTTTGGTCCACTGATGGAAGATGGTACCGAGAAATTGGTGACATACCATTATAACATTTCTGAGTGAGTGACAAAGGCTTTCCCATTGAGTGTGTGCTTATTAGACATGTAAGACCTAACCATGAAATAAGTATTATTACTACAATATCAATAAACTATAACTTGTGTTTAACCTTCCTGTCGCCGTTCCTCTTCCTCATACACCTTTGTTTTTTCTGTAGGAACTTTCTTTAGCCAATCACAAGACCAGGATCCATCAGCCAATAGGATTCCCAGGCAGAAACTGTCAAAGCCCGCCTCCAAACTGCCAAAACCCACCCCCTTTCAAACCGCGCGCAGAAATCTCACTCGAGCAAAAAAGCTGCTCTTCGGTAATCTAACCATCGAGTGGAAAAAATACATTTTTGAGTGGAAAAATACAGTTTGCGTGCAATATTATCACAATCGCGAACGCGATTCTTAATTTTGTGCTCTCGAGTTTCACATTTGCACGCACGACTTTGAAATTTACGTCAGCAATTTTTTTTGCAGCAAGCCGTTTTGCACGCGACTTTGAAGTTTACGCCGACAATTTTTTTGCGGCTAGCTATTTTGCACGCTCTAGTTTTGGCATGGATGTGACGCCATACCCATGGTCCTAAACATGCTGCATTCTGAGCATAATCAACCTAAGAGCAGTCCCCTCTTCTTGTTCACTGAATGCATTATGTAAACAGTTCCCCAACATCTTATGTATTAGACTCTTTTCAAGTCAATCCCAGTGGTCCCTATTCCCACCTATTTTCATGGATCCATTTCACAAGCACAACATTCCTGTGTGTGTGTGTGTGTGTGAAAGAGAGACTCACTCAGGATCAGTAAGAGGAGTGGTCTCATTGGGTTCAGTGGGGCCTCCACCCTCATGGTTGGGTGTGCGGTCCTCTTCTGTCCTCACCTCTACAATCGGCTCTTTTGACTCATCCTTCCTGTTTGATTACCACAGATAGTGAAGGTTAGCTGAAAACACAAGCAGCACTGCTATGCAGCTTTTTTTTGGACTGCTTAAAAGGAAAACAATCCATTCAAAATGTAGTTTTCCCTGCACACTGAATACAGATGATCAGGCCAGACACATGTGTTGTTGGTCAATTCAGGATCATATCTGTACATCTGTTTGTTAGCATGTTGTACAAATCAGGTTCAGTAATTGGTCATCTGACTACAACCCCTCTTGGGGCACTGCTGTTTAAAGGGTGCAGTGTGAATAACACAAAGTCTGAATATTAGAGATAAAGATGTGCCAGTAAAGTACTTGAATGTGAAAAGGCCTTAAATGTGATTTATAAACAGGGCTCTCAAGTCTCACGCAATGAGCGTGAGACACACGCATCTGACTGTCTTCACACGCTGACACGCCACACCTCCGATTTCTCACGCAGAATCTAGGCAGCCCATTGACCACCATTATCAACGTTGGGTGCTTCTCTGTTATCCTCTCAGAGAACGACTCTCTCCCCTCCCCTCGCTCATCCATCGGCAAACTGACCCTCTCCCCGTTCCACGATCGGCAAACCGCAACCCCCCCCCCGCTCCGCGAACCGCGAAAGAGATATGCCCCCCCCCCGCTCCGCGATCGGCAAACCCATCCACCGCTCGGCCGCACATCCCAAAAAACTCACGCGCAGGTTTTGGGGAAACTTGAGAGCCCTGTTTATAAAACTGAACAAAAGACAAATACAAAACTGAGGTTGATATTACTGTTTTAGTTGTGCACTGACAGAATGAAAACAGTGAGTGTAATGGCTTAATTCAAGCAGTTCAGACGGTACTGTTGAGAAACAATTTCCCTTTAGTTGTTTCCTACTCCAGAAAACTAAAAGAGCTCATGAGCTAAATGTTTCTTGCTTGATCAACTCAATTTGAAGGGTTTTTTTTAAAAACAGCATTGTTGTTTTCTTTTCACTCCTTTCCATAGGCATGTTTACTTTACTTTTGCCAGCCTATTACTTGAGTTGTGATCTATACTACATATCAATGAAAATGTTTAAATGAATCAACACATACACAATACCTCACAATACCTATGATCCCAAGTTTGTACATTTGCTCTTTGACAAAGAATTGACCGGTCTATAACTGTAATGGTAGGTTTAATCTAGGTTTGATGGACAGAATAGCAACAAAAACCCTAAAAGCCCATGTGCATTTGAACCAGTAGAAGCACTGTTAGGTCTGGTGTCTCAGGTGGTATGAGCCACCGTAGTTCCTTCATGTGGACACCCCCTCAATTAGCTTTTTAGTGGCTAACAGGCTTTAGCAGTTTATATAAAACTGGTTTAGCAGGTAGGCCATCTGAGACCTTCGGCAGTTTGTGTTCCTGCGGACTGTGTACCTGAGCTCTGTTGGCTGACTGTTGGAGGGTGTCCAAGGTTTTTGCTGGATGCTTCTGGATGGTTTGCTGCTTGGCCACTGAAGGTCTGTGCTAGAATATGTAGAATATGCAGATACCTTCTCTACAACATCAGAAGAATCCATCCCTTCCTCACCACAAAAGCTACACAGATTCTTGTCCAGTCCATACCTGTCAAGTTTTGGATTTGAAAATAAGGGAAATTTTTCGGCTCCCGATGTGAGCAGTCCCACCACCCCAACCAAGCTCCAGTATCCCTTACATTTTAAGACAGATGACAAGAAAGCTAATCACCACTTGTCAACCACTTATAAACTACAATTGGCTTTATGCACAGCTGCACTACTTCCTG
>JBBPDH010000022.1:3829467-3841005 GCA_037974565.1 Clupeocharax schoutedeni
GTGTAGAGTGTTGTGTGTATAGTGTCATACATAGTATGAAGAACAGATGTATTGTGAAGCAGATACATTCTGCCTCCAGGCTTGTCATTTCACCATCCAAGCATCCAGTCACCTGTCAATTTATCTAACAGAAAAACACAGCAGTAGTGAGAGTAGGTCCTCTTCAGGAGTTTGCTTGAACATTTTTTTCACTTCCGCATTTGTTCAGTAATGTAATTTGGTTGTTTTTCCTGATGACATTGAGCTGCTTTGCTGGAGGGTGATTATAAGCAGAAGTTAATAATAGAAAATGAAAAGATGCTTCCCAAAATCAGATACAATTCTGTCAGTTTGTCTCTTTTGCTGTGAGTAGAGTGATTTAAAGCCTCTTTCTTTAGATTTTATTCCACTTCTATAAGCATGTGGTCTGAAATCTTCAAGCGCTTAAGTTTTCAGATGTTGTGGGTGACTGTCATATGCTGTTGCTAATGAGTCATTTGAGTCTAAACTGCACTGTGAACTTGTCACCCTGGTTCAAACTTCTGACCCTCAGAAGTAATTGTATCCATTAAATCCATTAGGGCTGTGAGACTGTTCAAGTTTATAGAAATCCTACCATGAAGTTTGTGGGAATGCTTAAACCGGGACTAAGTGAGAGAAGTGAGAGAGGAGGTGACTGTCTCTTTAGTGGGGTTTAGCAGGATAGTGGGGATAGGCATGGGAGTGCCAGCTTGGTCTCCTCTGGGACAGCTGTTCCCCTAACCTGCCCTAAGATGGTGGATTATTTATGCATCTGTACTTGCTATTATTTATTAATGCCACATTTCGATATGCTGAGTAGCATAGTGACATCCCCTCTAGTGGCAGTTGTGTACAAAATGAAAACAATAAGTGGGAGGTGTCACATGGGCTCCAAATGAATGGCAGACAAGCCTCACATATTTTAAGTGACTGAGAACCACAATAACCTGATCTAGCCTGGGATATAAAGGCAATATAAACATGCAAGCTCCCCTACTCTCTGTCTTTCTTAGTTTCTTTCTCTTTTTCTAACCCACTTTGTCCTTGGATCATGAGGGTATTTTAAAAAGGATACCTCATTAAACCAGACACCTTAAATGGATACTCCAGTACTCTTGTGTTGATAGTTGATTATTATTTACCTATTTAACATGTATTTACCTTATTTAACATTATTTAACATTTACCTTAGTGGTATTACAGTAACCCCCCGGCAGTCATGAGGGTTATAGTCCAAGGGCACCTATACATATGTACATATATAGTGAAAAAATGTTTAATGCGGATTTAGTGACACAGATTTTTTATGAGAACCATTCTGATCGTTTTACGCAGAAATCTCCATAACAATGTGGGACCTGCAAATATTTTCAAAATTTTTTTCAATATAGTAATATCTGTATTTTTTTACGCATTTTACTTCTAAATTGTATTGTAAATTAGGGTTGATGAGGAAATGAGGAAACACTTGGCCAAAAGCCAAAACCGAAACACCAAAAGAAATTATTAATAATTATTAAGAATAAATCTGTTACAAAACTATGAAAATAGTTATTTAGCACTTAGTATTTAGCATCAAACAATGCACAATATAAAATATTTGTATATTGTTTTATATTGTTATATTTATATTTTTGTTGTTGGTGATTTTATTATTGCTAATAAAAATAATAGAAAAAAAAATTAATAATAGTTGGCAACACAACTGCGTGGTTTTTCATTATACGTGGGTGCTCTCGGAATGGGGGATTACTGTAAAACATAAATATGCCCCAAATGTACTCACAAAACACATGTTTACTTTTAAACTCTGCTTAATACATCACACTTTACAATGTAAAGGTAAATCTGTATTTGTACTGTACAGTTTACAACTTAGGCACTGTTATAATGTAAATACAGATGTTAACCTTGTATAGACTGCACTGTAATTCATACACACGCATTTTCTTTGGTATCATGATTTATTATTATTGTTATATATAAAGTTTTGTAATATATTATGCCACAGCTTCTTGTCCAAGCCTGTTTGGAATTTTGGCATCTGTCCAACATTGACACACATGTCAGACACCCACAGTTAGCAAGCTAATTAACAGCAGCATCAAAGTAAAATATGGCTGCAGTTGGTTGAGCTGAGCATTCTTTTTTTCAAGCATTAACCAGCTTTCCCAAAGACCAACAATCCACTTAAAAGGGTACTCCACCTGATTTCCTAAAACCCCCAGCAATAAAGTGTTTGAGGTGTAAACAGAAAGATTTTGGGGGGTGTGAGATGCTCTGTTCTAGAAGAACAGACAAAGTCAGAATTGTTCATACTAATGATGAATAAAATCAGACTTCTGAAAGCTTCATCACAGAAGGTTAAAGGTGGCAGAAAGTAAGGTGAAATAAGTGTGACCCACTGTAACTCTGTGTGGAAGGTTCATGCCAATCCTTGGCATATAGGCTCTCTGTTATTTATTAACTCCAGTCATAAAGCTGGTACTGGAGACTTCCATAGTGGGAAACTTCACTTTAATGATAAAGTGTTGAAATGAATCTTTCTCTCTCTCTCTTTCTCTCGCTCTCTCTCTCTCTCCCTCTCTCTCCTTGTGTCTTCTGTTTGGAGCTGTTTTTCCTCTGAGCCCCTTTGGTGTTTTATCACTGCTTGTTAGATAGCAAGTTGTCAGCCAACTCAGGTAGCTGATTTGAGGCCATACTTTTCACCTTTTCTGGGTGAATGATGTGACTGAAGGACAGTAAAGTGTGGTAGTGTGAAATGTTATGTCAGCCAGTGAGTTTTCTACTGAGTAGAGATTTCTCTCCATGCATACTATTTGCATGTAGTGCCTGCTGCCCCCTGTTTTCATCTGTGCACTGTAGGTGAAAATGTGCTCATTTTTTAGTCTAGATGAGACTACAGTGGTTTAGCTGTAGAGTAACAACCACATTTACCATAGCAACTACACATTTCACATTCACCTATAATACATGTACTCGAGGTAATGTGATTGCATTAAATTTTATTGTTCTTCTCAAGGTTTTTATTATTATTCTTTTTATAATGTGTTGCTTCTCATCCACGGCCATTTAGATTTTTGGAATGGTTATACTAAAGACAAGCCTACATACACTTACTTTGTATGTTTTACTTGCTCCCAACTCACCCCTTCCAACTAATCAGCCAATTAGAAAGTGGGTGTGTGAGAGCATAAAAACACTAAAATGTGGAGGGCAGAGGGCCTCCATGACAAGAAGATTAAGGAAACTGTGCCTTAAGGAAACTTTAATGGGTAATTCTTTACAGGAGAAGCTCTCTGTTGCCCAATTCCCTGCCAAAAACACACTTTGAGCTTATGAAGTGATAGACAGTCCATAATTCACTTGTTGTGGGGCAGGTAAAGCATCAAACTGTGCAGGGCAATGGGCCCCCAGGACATGAGTCAAAAAACACTGGCTTAAGAAAATACATATTTGTAAATTATATATTTGAGAGGTAGGCATTTACTATTTGATAAATCTCTGTTGACCTGCAAAAGCTAGCATCAAAGAATTCTCTTGAGGTGATGATGCTAGCAAACTATTGCTCAATGTACCAACTTGAGTAGGGAAAGCATTGACACATCTGCCTTGATGATGCCTTGTGCGGCTGTGGGCTTTCATACAGCTGAAGGTGTATAATACTCAAGAATGTGCCTAGGGCTTCTATATCCAGCTGCAAGTTTGGATCTGTCCTTTGTCTGCTTTCAGTGTGCTATGTGCTTTCAACATAGGTGTTATCAAAACACTACCTCTCTCATTCTCTCTTTGTCTTCTTTTCTTTTCCTCTCTTTCTTTTCTGCCCTTCTTTCACATTTTTTGCTTTCCTTCTCTGTGGTCTCCCTATCTTTCTGACTTTATGTCTCTTGTTCTTTTACACACACTTTCTCTATTTTGCTCTCTCGCTCTCTCTCACATTCATTACTTTGCTGTCTCTTACTCATTCAATCATGCCTTTTTTCTTAGACTCTGGAAATTTCTTGGTTTCTTGTTTTCTCGCTCTCACACACTATTATTCTCTCTTATTCTCTCTCACTTTGGTTCTCACTATTTCCCTCACCTGTTTCTTGCTTCCTTATTTCCTCTCTCATGCGTTCTCCCTATACCTTTATCTTGCTGTGTCTCTTATTCTTTATCTCTCGTCTTATCAAACTTGCTTTCTCGCTCACATGCACATGCTCCCTCATATACTTTTACATAGTGTGTATGTGTCCCTCTGCTCTTTCTTGCTCTCTGGTTTTCTCACTCTCATACAACCTTATTCTCTCTCACTGTAGCTTTTACTCCCTAACCTTGCTTTTTCTCTCTTATGCTCTTACGTATACTGTCACTTTACTCTCTCTCTCTCTTTGACTCTTACTCTCTCATTCTCTCTCTCTCTCTCTCTCTCTCTCTCTTTCTCTTGCTTTATTACATTGTGTGTCCATCTCGCCCTGGCTCTAGCCCTCTCTGTCTCCCTCAAATGAGAACATGGAGACTGTGTGTGCTCATATGGATCATTTTAATGTTCAACAAGCTCTTACGCCTGACAAATTTATTGAGAGTCTGAAATGGAGGACTTGACTGACTGAGCAGATTTAAACATTTAGGAGCACACATGGGCAAATGTGGAGGAAACCTTTAGACACACTTGAATTTATTATACACTCTGCATAGCTAGAAAACTATGTTACAGTAGTCATTATCACTAGCATGCAAGAGCAATCCTTAGGCCTTTATCATAGAGAGACATACATTGTAAAGGCATTCTAAAGAAAATTTTATTATTGTTCTAAAATGAAAAGAGGGGTAGGAAAGCTTCATTCTGCCATGTTCAGTGTACTAAAATATAAATTAAAACATTGATATTTTTCATGCTGTGGTTTAGAACCTTCCTTGATTCTTTATGCTTTGGCTTAGAACCTTCCCTTGATAATTGACTTGTAAATGGTATTGTCTCTGACATTATCCAAAAAGGTTTTTTTTGCACTCTGACTGCAGCTGTATCATTGCTTAAACTCTGTGCATTAAAACTCTAACAAATGCAGGAAACATAAATAGAAAACACTGAGGATATGAAAGTCGCAATATCAGTCAACAGTGTGCAAACTAAACTATTCATTTTATCTGAAAATTTATGAAAAATATACAGTTATGGGCCGAATTATTATGATTCAGAATCCTTTTATGGTTAACATAATTATTGACTTTTTTCAAATCTTTAGTGTGAAATCATTAATCAACACCCAAGTTTTCACAACTCTTTGAGTTTGGACATGAAACAGTGACTTCTCTGCAGGTCTACAAAGCTACTTGACTTGTTTTCAGATGGAGCCTGCTAGAATTTTTATTATCTGACTCCAGGAGGCAGAGTTTTATCCCCTGAAATATTTTAACTACGTCAGTGACACTAGAATGAAGCCTCCTATTTTTTTGTCTTTGCTGCACAAAGTCACTTTTTCAAAGATGAGATGCTTTTGCTGAGATGTTTTTGCCAGAAAGATCTATCACACAGGAACATTGGTTTTCCTGATGTTTGATGTGGTAGTGGTTTGGGGATGATGAATTCTAAAGCAACTCCCATTCTGCCTCTCTACCATCTGATGCAATGGGATGTAAGACAATTGTTTTCTTTTTAACTTTTGTTCCTAATATTGGTGACAACCTGGAACACTTGTCTGTAAGTGTGTGTTGTCAATTGTTACCTCGTCCAGGTGAAAACAGGGAATTAATGAATACCATTGATAGAGAGAAAAAATTCTGGTATTAGCTAAGAACCATAGCAGTTAAGTCAGCCAGTAAGCTTGAAGCACTTTTCTTGCAGTGTGTGTGAATCATCTGGACACAGTTGCCTGATAAAAGCCATCTTTATGCTGCCATGTATGCGTCTCCTGGGTCATTCACAACATTAAATTGCTGCGGCTATCTGGGAGCCACTGAAGCCTATGAAGTACTGTACACTCATCTCTAGGGAAGCGACTTGAATCCGCTTTTGTTTGGCCTGTCCAGATGCCCCTTGAGTCACAATCCTTCATTAAAGCATGTCTCAATGGGGTATTATGTGAATCCTTGTGGAAAGCCGTCAAAGCTCGCTGGACAATGGTCTTTAGAATTTTCATTAGTCTTTGCGATGCGCTCTTATTAGTTAGTCTTGATAGTCCATTGCACATAGGTCCTTCGAGGATTGGGAACATTTACACTTGTGAGAATATTTTTGTGAACCTTTTGGGATTTTTTGAATTTCTGCTTGAATGAGTCCCAGTTTATATGATTTGATATTTATCTCAAGCATCTAGATCAGGGTTATTCAATTAGATTTTTCATTCGGCCAAATTGTCATATGGCTTTTACCAGTGGGCCGCACATTTCCCTGTATTTCTTGTATTGTACCCCATTAATACAAAGCAGCACTGCATTTTCAAAATTTTATTTAAATGAGTCAAATAGCATTAACCGCTGACTTCTAGTGCAAATAATAAAAACTGCAAAACATAGCCAGCTTTAATTTAAACAGACTTCTGAGTCACAAACTCACAGTGACAGTATTTGCTTTTTGCTTAAATAAAATAAAGCTTAAAAAACAATAATTACAATTTCTTTTTGTGCAAATATCGCAGTTATAAACTCACATAAACAATAATAACGATATAATATTGTGCAAATAAGAACAAACATAACTTTGAATGAAATCACAAACTTAAAATGCTGGATTTTAAAGCATATAAAAGGAAACAAAAGTGTGTCTAGTCTTCATACTACAGGGCATTTTGATCTATCTCTAATGAGAAAAGTGACACTTCATTGACAGAACAAGACGAGTAAAGTTAGGTTCATATGGGGTGACAGCAATCCGCAAACAATGATGCAGATGCTCATTTGTCAAGGAGATCCGATTGTCTGTTTTTATGGCATTCATGTGAGAGAAGGATGATTCACATGTATATGTCGATCCAAACATTGTTAACACACACATGGCCAATTTCTCAGGTTTGAACACATTTCTGGGACAATGTGCTTTGTCCAAAGTTCTGTGCAGCCTTTTTCCTGAAGGACATCCTTTTATTCACATGATGCTTGCATTTCAATCATTTCAAGTTGCAGGAGACCTTCATCAATGCCATGCAACTTCAGGAACTCTGCTGCTTTGGGGGAAGTATTGGGTGTGCTGGTGAAAGGGTTCCTCACAACATGCAGCAACTTTTTGGGAATGTCAAAGTCATTGAATCTCTGTGCAAAATTGTGTTTCAAATGGTCCAGAAAGTCTGACATGACCTTTGTTACTTTACCACTTTGTGATGACTTGATGAATCCACTGAGGTTTGAAAAGTGCAGCAGTCTGAGATCAGATGAAAAAATATCCAGTTTATTTTGAAAAGCAGTTAGCCTTTCAACCACATCAGCAACCGTTTTATCTCTCCCCTGAAGTCCCAGGTTAAGTACGTTCAAATGATGAAGGATATCACATAAAAAACACATCTCAGACAAAAATTTATCATCCTACATGTTGGTCAGAAATGTTTCAGCCTTTCTGTGCTTGCATTCACAAAGGAAAATTATGAATTCTTTCCTCAGTTCTCAGACTCTCATGAGTGAGTTTCCCTGGCTTAACCACCTCACATTGTTATGCAAAAGTAGGTCAACATGCTCAGCTGACATATCAGGAAGAACTTTGCGAAACAGTCTGTGTTGGAGACTAGGTGTTGATCTGATAAAGTTAATTGTAGCCATAACACAATTCATTGTGTTTTTCAACTCACCACTTAACTGTACGCAAATGACTCTCTGATGGATGAGGCAGTGCAGCGACTTCATTTTTGGTGCAAGAGCAGACAGCCGTGCAGACAGTCCTTTGATTTTGCCATCGAGGGTGCACCATCTGTAACAAGCAGGTTGATACGCTTCAAGTCCAGTCCATTCTCTTGAAAAAAATCAACAATCTTCTGGAAGAGTATTTCTCCTGTTGTATTCCCTTCTAGTGGTATTAATCCTAATATGTACACTTTGAAACAATGACCATCGAAAAATCGCACAAACATATAAAGTTGAGCTACATCCTAGTTGTGTGTGGATTCATCCACATCCAGGGATATGAAATCAGCCTTCCTCAGTTGATTAAGAACAGTGTCAAAAACATCCGTAGCTAAAACGTCCACCCTTCTCGCAGCTGTTGTATTGGACAGTGGGATTGATTTAATCAAAGATATAACATGCTCTTTCACTTTTTCATCCATTACCACCTCCTCGACAGCAGCTTGTGTGCATTCTTTTAATGTTTCAGCATCTGTAAATGGTCTTTTATTTTTAGTCAGTATCCATGCAATTAGCAGAGTTGCTGTTGTAGCTTTCTGCTGCAAAGTGCAGGTTCGGGTGAAAACCACACAACTTTGCTGGTAGTTTTGTGTCAGTGTCTTTATTTTTGTCTGTCGAGCCTCTGAGCCCGGGGATATTCATTATCAAAGTTATTGTGAGTCGTCTTGAAGTGCCCTCTGCATATTGTATTCTTTATTTACTGAGCAAATGACAAGACAGATAAGGCACATGGATTTTCCCTCAACATTTTGTATGTGTGCATACTTAACAGTCCACTTATTGTTAAATTTTCTATTTTCGCTGTTAACCTTACGTCTCTTCTCTTTTGAATGCGACATATTCCTGCTGTTGTAAACTGTAATAAACCTTCCATCAAGAGCATAAACACCTGCCTGACGTCCCGTAAAATGACGCAAAATGTTATAAACTGTCGCGCTTACAGTTAAATCGTAGCTATTTAATAAATAAGAGATAGTCAGCGGGCCGGTCCAAAATGACTGATGGGCCAGTTCTGGCCTCTGGGCCGCCTATTGAATAGGGCTGATCTAGATTAGACTTACCAAATGTGCAAAAGTCACAATATAGATTGCTATATATTTGGTGAACAAAGTAAAGCTATGCATTAAGCTTTAGTCATTATAACCTCCATAACCACCCAAATTCACATTGCATTAATGTGTCTTAAATCTCTTATGCAGTAGTTACAACCAACTAAAAGTGTTAAAATAAAGGACAGCCAATGAACCAGTGACAGAGTCATGGGCAGCCAAGGTTCAGTAGATAATAGTCGCCTGATCTGATGGATTGAATTTTATGTGACATCCTCTGAGTGGTGAAGAGTAGAATTCAAGAAGTCAGGAACTGATAATAATCAGCGAACAGGAATCAAAGTCAAGAAAAAACAGGCAAGGAAATTTGAACCAGGAAACTTGAACAGGATACAGATTTGAAGAACGTGATAAAGCGTTTAAGGTATTAGCTTCGTCTCCAATTTTTCTTTGTCCATCTAAAGTATTTATTTTGCCTTATGAAATTGTTACTGACTTTTGCATGTTAGGTGTAATAAATGATTAATAAATCACACTCCACATTTCTAACAGAAATAATAATAATAATTGACAAAAAAAAAATATATAATAACTAGAAAACGGAAAATTCCTGAAGAAATTTTAAATAAGCCTGCCGCCAACAAACACCCTTCAGATGCCATAACATGTGCATGTGCGTGCGTGCGTGCGTGCGTGCGTGCATGCGTGTGTGTGGTGTGCGTGCGTGTCTGTGTGCATGCGTGCTTGTGTGTGTGTGTGTGTGGGTGTGCGTGCGTGTGTGTGTGCGTGCGTGCATTTGCGTGCGCGTGTGCGCTGTGTGCGTGGGTATGTGCATGCGTGTGTTCATTTTACGCTCCATTCGTTTTAAATGGGCAGCCAACAAACACCTTTCGGATGCCATAACATGTGCAGGCACTTGTGTGTTTTGTGCATGTGTGCGCGTGTGTGTGTGTGTGTATGTGCGTGAGTGTGTGCGTGGATGTGCGTGCGCGTGTGTGTGGTGTGCGTGCATGTGCGTGCGCGCGTGTGTGAGTGTGTTTGTGTGTGTGCGTGTGTGCGTGCGCCTGTGTGCGTGACTGTGTGTGGGTGTGTGTGCATGAGTGTGCGTGCGTGCGTGCCTGCGTGTGTGCGCGGGTGGGTGTGTGTGCGTGTGTTTTGTGTGGGTGCGTGTGTGTGTGCGTGCGTGTGTGTGTGTGCGTGCGCGTGTTTTGTTTGCGTGCGTGTGTGCGTGCGTGCGTGCGTGTATGTGTGCGTGCGTGCGCGTGTGTGTGTGCGTGTATGTGCGTGCATGTGTGCGTGCGTGTGCATGCTTGTGTGCATGCTTGTGAGTGCTTTTGTGTGCGTGTGTGCGTGTCTGCGTGCGTGTGTGTGCCTGTGTTCGTGTGTGTGTGCATGCGTGTGTGTACGTGCGCGTGTGTATATGTATCCCAATACGTTTGTTCACAGTGTTTTGTTTGACAGCTCTGTCCCAATACTTTTGTCCACTTTGTTCAGTTTTCACATGTATATCGTTGGGGGCGTGGTCTGAGGTCTCATCTGAAGTTTAATGAGGTTTGGTCACAGTATATAGACTCCCAAAATTACATTCATTTGAATGGGATGAAAAATGAATGTAAGTAAATGGGGGGAAAAGGGATGAGCGAATGACAAGGAAAAAACGAGTGCAGGTCATCATGGACCACATTTGTGTGTTGAGGACGTATGCCTGATGAGCCTCAATAAGTTTGGCAGCTTTTGGACTAAGCGTGTCCGAGCAGGACCATCGGAAAGTTGACCCCTATTCATTCTCTATGGCATTTCGGCCATCTTTGCGGGCGTGTAGCCTTCGGCTCCATTCATTTTCAATGGGCAGGCCCATAATAATAATAATAATAATAATAATAATGAAGATAATTATAAATACTAACCAGATAGAAATAATATTCCTGTCTCAAATATTGTTCAGAAAGACTTTACAGGCACTGCAGATTATGTTACTTTCAACAGGATTAAACTGAAAATATGTTACACCAATATTAGTTTAACATCATCGATGATATAAGACTCAACACTAACACAAAAAATCCAAAAGTGATTTGTGAACTTGAGTCATTATGTGTTTGCTAACAGACATTAATCCTATTAATGAACTCAATCATGGCCTAGAGTATCTCAGATTTACTTTGGCATCAGAGTCCATAATTAGTAATGAAACCGGGTATTACGGGACAAAAGAGCATTTTCTGCTTCATTTGTTGCCAGAATGTAACTTATACTGCTTTGTTGCTATTTTTTTAAGTGAAAAATAGACCTGGCTGACAAACGATATGATATTATATCAAACATTACATCATTTCAGTAATGTGGTATTTTTGTTTAAAATGATTATGCTGATTTGTTTTTGAGTCCAGTATTAGCAGGGCCTAGGAGATTAGCAGAATTTTGAATAATTGCTAACAATTTTAATTCCGTAGCTCACCCAGTTTGTTCTTGAGAATGTAAGAAATAAAAGTCTTCACATAATTTAAGGGTTCTTTAGCAAATTAATTTTTTTCCGCTTACTTTTCACAAATTTAAATTTAAAAAAAAAAAATTCACCCTAACGTGTCTCATTTATGAAGTAGTTCTACAGGGAGTGCAGAATTATTAGGCAAGTTGTATTTTTGAGGAATAATTTTATTATTGAACAACAACCATGTTC
>JBBPDH010000022.1:3918872-3929334 GCA_037974565.1 Clupeocharax schoutedeni
CATATTTCTCTATATTTCAAATTGCACAATTTCTCTTCTGCACTGGACATTCCTTTTATATTATTATTATAGGTTATTAGCAGTCATATAAGCATTTCACTGCATATCACGCATAATGTGTACGTGCCAAATAAAATTTGAATTTGATTTGAATTAGAATTTGTCTTATGGGATTGTTTAAAGAAACAGTAGTTTTTTTCATAGCAGACATACACATGGAGGGAACATTGTCGTTATGCAAAGCAATGAGTGATGAGTTTCAAGTGATGAGTTTAAAGGGAAAGATCCTCCATGCTTTCGGTGTAGGTCTGTATGGCACATCAGTAATTTAAGACATTCCTTCATACATATATGCAGATAATTCGCTTCAATTAAGTATTTATGGGTGTCCTCAGCAACAGTCCTTTGCCTTGTCCTTTTGTGCTTTGCCATGGCCTTAATGTGCCTGAGGCAAGTGCAACAGGCACACTTTTCTAAGCACCAAACTTTTAGAAAGCAGACTGCTTGCCCATCTGTGGCACAGATTTCTCTGTCTCTTTGTGCTAATAAGTCCTTTTATCTACCAGTTAAACGCAGTACAATAAAAATTTATTTGGTGTTGTTTATACATCAGTCAAGCAAGGCACCTCTCTCTCTAGAAAGCAGGCCCTTGCTTTTCGTTCGCATCACACCGGGAACAGAGAGAGCTGTGACACATTTGTACAATATGGCAGAAATTGTACAAGAACTATACTATGTTCTGATGACAAGACTTTTGTGCAAGGCTATTCAGGGACTCACAGTGTGTGTAAAAATATTCTTTGTTGTGGAAAATTAGTGTAATTGTGAGTACTTGTGTTTGTGTCTCTTTTGCCTTGTCAGATCCAGTGCAAACATACCCCCTAACCCTATTCTCTACCCTCTTCATCCTGCTTCTCTTTATCCCTGCACAGCTATGCACACATTCTGACTGACTGCATCACTTGTTCCTGCTCATGCATTCTCTGCAGATTTAATCGCACGCTTTTCTGGTTCTATATAAAAAAAGTAGGAGACAGAAAGGACAAAGCGATGTACAAACTGAAAGGGGATTTAGTTGCAGTATATTAAACTTTTTCTATTTGTGTGTGGTCTAATTGTTATCTGTATGTGATATAATTGTGAATGCTAGTAATGCACATAAATTTGTAACAATTTAGCAACATCTTACAATTCGTGTAATCAAGTGTGTGATCATAACCACGAACATACATATGTCAATCTTAAAAGCACAGTAGCAGAAGCTGCTTCTTTCATTTTCAGTGGTCAATAGAAGTTGGAAAATGTTTCAATACAGGAAGCAACATAACATTATATGCCCAACATTATAGGGGCATTTATGAGGAAAAATGATCAAATATGGCTTTACAGGAGCTAAGCATACCCTGAAACAGAGACTGAGTCAAAGCGTTACCTGGTATATGCTTCATGCAGCATGAAGTGGCAGCTCCCATCACTGAGAGAGTGTATTGTTTGGGTACAGCATCTCCTACTCTCTATCAAAGTGCTGAGTGTTTCATTGTAGTTGGGCAAGTGCAAAAATGCTTCATACAGACAGCACAGGAGCTTTATCTCCAGCATTCGACATAAAAGCACACCTTCGCCAGCCAAGCCGCACTCAGACTGATGAGAATTCTCCCTTACATCCAATAGAGGGCGCTCTAACCTAACATCACATCAGTAACCAGCTGTGAAATGGCAGTCACCTAAAAGATTTTGGTGAAATACTTTCACACTATTGTTCATATAATTATATTTTAAAAAATACATGTTTCTTATCTGCTACATATATATAAATATCGCCGATCTGGGTTCATACTACGCAAGCTATGATGAATTTCACCTTTATATTTCAGTGACTTGTCCGGTTCACGCACGCTTGTCTCAGGCTCTCTGTCGTTAACGCCATTAAGGCCAAGATTAAACGATTACAAATATATATATTAGTGGTGGGTCGTTATCAGCGTGAATCTGCTGCGTTGATGTGAGACTCATATCGCGCAATATTCTCTCTGTGTCTCTCTCTGTCTCCTTCCTGACTTTTCCGTATTTAAACCTCAGGTTTTTATTTACATTTACTTTAAGGGTAATGTATTGAACTGAGTTAAAAATGAAATTAAATTGATCTGGGAGAACATTTGGAGACATATTTATAAAAATAGAAATTTGGATCTTTCGATGCGCTGTAATTCTTTTTTTAATAATCACTTAAAGAACAGACAACTTTTTTTATTTTGTGCACGTCCTGTTTTCATTCACGTCGGCAGCTTAAATATGCATGAGGTGATTTTCATTGACCATATATGGTGGAACGAGGGCGTGTAGAGGGCAGGATTTGCGACTTTTTCTTTGCGTACGTCATTTTCATCTTTTGAGTATGAGTTCTATGCAAAGTTTTATAAATGAGACCCCTGAACCGCTCAGAGACAGGTCAGCCGAGTCATGAGTGCATCCATTGGTTAACATTCCGGAACACAGAGCCGGATCTGAGCCGCTCAGAGACGAGTCGGCCGAGTCATGAGCGCATCCATCGGTTAACTTTCGCCACAGAGTCAGATCTAATCCGGCAGGTTTAATTTAACGCTACCTGAAAATTTAACGCTACTGTTCTAACAGAACATGATAGAATAATATAAATGATAGGTTAATAGGTTAATTATAAAAATCATTATTAGACCCATTATAGACTTCCTGGCCTAATATTATGCTAAATGATGCCTGAATGAGCTTTGTCTTGGCCATTATCTATTTCACTTGAGAGTGGATATAGGTCTAGCAGGTCAGGTTGCCCGGTGTCAATAGTGGCTCAAGTGACTCAAGTGATTTGCAGATCCAGATCACTTCACTGAGTGACTCAGAGGGAGTCGAATGTGAAAAAGGATCCGAGTATCCCAACTCTAGTTTCCAGAGTGAGGCGCAACACTTGTTTGAAAGTCTTGACTTTGCCAATGCAGCATCAGGTGGCGAATCACTGTGTCATGTCAGAAATTGCACTGCAAAAACAAAAAAAAAACAAGAAAGAAAGAAAAGAATGGAAGAGGAGAATGAAAGCTTGCTAAATATCAGAGGATGGGCTAGTCATATCTCTCAGCAATGAGAAAAGCTAGGAGCTCCTATGTTTTGGACAAATATGTAGCTAATGGCAGTTCAGTGGCCAATCTGTTTTTTGTGTGGGCTGATACTAGGGATTAAAGTGTCCATCCCCCTGCCCTGTTCTCTGTAATGGCATTAGTAGAATGGATATGTTTTAGTATTCCATTTGATCCTTTGGATACAACTGGGAAGGCTTATTTAATTAAGTAGAAAGCAAGGATTGGCGGAGGTGGGGTTTGGCGGTATTGTGTTCTCTCTGAAACTAAGCATGGTCGGTCATTTCTTTTCTGAATTCTGTGATAATGTTTGGACAAAATTAGTCTCTCAGTAATGCATTGATGAATATATATCAGAAGCAGTAAATCCTAGTTATGACTTTGGGCCTCTGTAATTTTTGCCAAGTTTTGTCAGTGCACCTTATCCATGAAAAAGCTCCACATAAAACTGCCTCTGATCTGTACTCATCCATTTGTTTAGTGCAAAAAGGTTCAAGGGGTATATTTTTTAATATATTCATTACGATTGTAATCTCCCTTCAATTAATTCCCCATTATAGGCAATCTTTTGTTTGACACCAAGCTTCATGGTTTCTGCCAAGTCCATTGTTTAGGGAGCAGTATTGATTGCTAAATGTTTTTTTCTGCTCTCTGACACTGCATTTTAAATCTTTTCCCAGATGGCTGTGTGAGTCATCTCTCACTCTTTTTCTGTTAATGTCCTCTTTGATTTAAGTGGGTATTAAACATAGTTTATTTTACATAGACATAGACAAGGAGAAATTATTTTCTTTATTAGTACACAGCCTTTCATGGAAATATTCAGGATATGGGTCAGAAAATTTAAGGCTCAAATCCCATGCATTATTTGGTGTGCAAATGAGCTCAAGTAGACAGTAAAGTGAACACCATAGAAAGCAGAGGTAACTGGTAACTGTTAACTGTAAGCTGTTTTGCTCTCTGCTCATTTTTGCTTGAGATATTGACCATACAGACCAGCTACTTTTCTGCTTTCTTGTGCTATTGGATATAGGCCAAGTAGCACACGTCTGTAAGTATGTACACCACAAGGTTCACCCCTCTCCACCAATTCTCCAGCTCAGTCCTCACCCTCCATGAGCAGCTGTTGGCTCTCTCCAGGGCCTTTTCTTTCATTCTTCTATCAAACATTTAAAAGCATTTTATGGGATCTCTAGCCTTATTATTCTGTTCTGATGAATATAAAGGTCAACTCGTTGTTCTAGTAGAGCTCTTAATAAACTTATACTTGATAAAGTAAAAAGTAACTGTTATGGTTTTTCAAAAGGCTGGAACTATGTTGTCTCTTTAATGAAGCTCACTTATGATGTCTAATTTAACACACCATGGGCAGTGCATTTGTGAATCGTGAAGCGCCTGTAGTGCCTGGGAGAGCATAAGCTCTAAGAGAGTGAATGTACAATACAAGGCCAGACTTTTTGCTTGTTTTGCATGGAAGATGTGCAAACCATGCCTTGTTGTTAGGTGTGAAGTTGGCTGAGGCAATAAGCATGCTCTTGTTTTCTGCCCCTGCTGTGAGGTCTGATCAAGCGGACACCAAAATAAGAGAAGTTTATGTTGAGACTGCTATTTCCAGATCATATTGCACTTTTTATAGTGATAATAATACTGTGGCGAACGGTGGAGTAAGGGTACACCAAGGCTGGTTCTAGCATTTTCTCAGACTTTGTGAAGTAGTCCATGGCCACTAAGACGTACCGGTTGCCGGCCTACGAGCGGGGAAACGGTCCTAAAATGTCGACCCCCACCCTTTCAATAGGAGCCCCCACGACGTATGCTTGCTTCGGCGCACACGACTGTTCCCCTGGCCCCTTTTTCGCAGTGCATGCATCACAGCAGTGGACAAGAGTTTCCGCATCTCGCCGACAACCCGGCTAATAAAATCTCCCGCGCCAGCATTTTCATGACACCGAAGTGGCCCACCCCTGTGGCACCGTGGACTGACCGCAGGACCTCCTGACGCAGCCCACGGGGCACCAGCAGCTGCCACCACACACGCCAGCCATCAGGATGTCGCCAGGACCGATAACATAACCCTCGCTTCACGGTCAAGCTCTCCCACTGCGACCGGACGGCCTTAAGCTTCGTCTCGGCGTCTGTGAGTTCTTCCCACTCTGGCCGTCGTCCCCTCGCTTTCCTGTGCACGCCGCAAACTATCCTCCTCTATCTTGCTGTCCAAATGGACTGCCTCTACTAGCCGCGGCTCGCCACCCAAATACTTTTCTTCGGCTCCCGCACAATGTTGGCACGCTCCTACCATGCACGGCCGGCGCGACAGCGCATCTGCATTATAGTGCTGCTGTCCCGGGCAGTGCTGCGTGTCGAAGTTGTATTCTTGCAACGCCTCAATCCACCGCGCAAGCTGGCCCTCTGGATTTCGAAAACTCAGCAACCACTTAAGCGACGCATGGTCCGTTCTGAGCAGGAAACGTCGGCCACCCAAGTATGGCCTGAAATGACACAGGCTCTTTACCACGGCGAGTAACTCCCTCCACGTCACGCAATACTTGTGCTCCGGTCGGCTCAGGGCACAACTATAATAGGCCACCACACACTCTCCCTCTCTGGTAATTTGTGACAGGGCCGCGCCAATGCCCCTGTCACTCACGTCGCTGTCCACCACAAACTGTTTAGTGAGGTCCGGGCTCGTCAACACCGGTGCCTCCGCCAACACCTCATGCAGTTTACCGAAGGCTGCCTCGCATTCCTCCGTCCAATTAAACGCCCCCCCTTTTTCTGTGAGCCAATGCAGGGGTCTTGCCACTGCTGCGAACCCTCGTACAAAGCGGCTATAATAAGAGGCAAGCCCCAAAAATCTCCTCACCTCTTTCACGCTGCGTGGCATGGGCCAGTCACACACCGCCGCCACCTTCTTCGGGTCTGGCGCTACCCCCTCGCCACTAATTGCGTGCCCCAAAAAGGCAACTTTTTGGTGGAAAAACGCACAATTCTTGGGGTTTAATTTTAGTCCTGCCACCCAAATCATTCCCAGCAGTTCACGCAGGTTTTCAACTGCCCCCTTAAACGTCTTCGCGTGGACCAACATGTCATCTAAGTACACCACGCATTTGCTTCGTGGTATTCGCCCTAACACGCGCTCCATCAGTCTCTCGAAGGTGGCCGGGCTTTTACACAACCCGAACGGCATGACTTTAAACTACCATTGGCTGTGCCCAATCGTGAATGCGGTTTTTGGTTTAGCGTCAGCGGCTAACTCGACCTGCCAATACCCACTCCTAAGGTCTAGCGACATGAACCACCTCGACCCTACTACTGCATCTAACGCATCATCTATCCTCGGCAAAATGTAAGAGTCTTTGGTCGTTACCTGGTTCAGGTGCCGGTAGTCTACACAGAATCTCTAACTGCTGTCCTTTTTCCTCACCAGTACGGCTGAGGCCACCCAGGGGCTGTCTTACGGTTCGATCACACCGGCCGCTGCCATTTCTTCAATATTTTGTTCGGCTTATACAGAGATAACCAGTGTGGTCGCAGGCGGATCGGAACAATGCTGCCCGTCTTGATGCGATGCTGCACGAGCCCTGTCCAAGTGCACTCCGCATCCTTTGCCACGAACAGGTCCTCATTCTGGGTGAGGAGTAATTCCAGCTCCGCCCGCTGTGCCACGTCCAGCCCCTCACTCTCACTCAGTCTCTCTTTCGCAGCTCCTTTACAGCCTGACATGTCTTGCCGGACAGTTGCAAAGCTTGCTGCCCCGCTCTCATCTTGGCATCGGCCTCGCTGCCTCCCCACTGCGGCATGAACCCTTCAGTTGTGGCCATGTACAGCCAGCCCGCCCCGGCGTCCACCGTGGCTCTCAGCTTGACCAGTGCATCCATCCCGAGGATGCTCCCCAAGACTGCCTCCAGATGCTCTGTCTCCGCTAGCGCCACCAGCACAGAGTTTGGCCAGCGATGTGTACGTGCTGCTGCAGGCGCTCAGGGGCTATCGCATTCAAAAGTGCGTGCAGCGCCAAGTCCTCTTGCACCGTCGCTGGGTACCGTGGATAAGCTCGGCGTGTGCACTCCTGCAGGTCTTTGGCCAGGGCACCCCACGATTCGCCCCTCTTTCGACGCCGCTTGCTGAGGGCCAGCCGGATCGCTGTTTCAGCAATGCCACGAGCTGGTCGAACCCCCTGCGTTCCTCCTGCAGCCGGTCCAGTAGGACCTTCAGGGCCTCTCCTTCCAGTGCCATCGTAAGGTGCACCGCCTCTTCACTCGGCCGCCAGTCATTGAACTCGGCCGCCTCTTCGACCTGCTCCAGGTAGGGCTCCAGCGGCTCCTTTCCATTGAACTGGGGCATCTTGACTGTCTTTCCGAGGCTTTCTTTTTTCCCCTTCTTGTCCTCCCGCTCTGCATGCTCTCGCCTTGTGGTGCAGAAGCAGTCTGCTCCCTGCTGGACAGCACTAGCCCCGTCCGGGCGCCACAGCTCCTTCGCAGGCATGTCGACGACCACCTCCGCGAGCCCCGGTCCTTCCTCCGACTCCAGCCTTGCATCCACCTTTCCCCTAAATGCGCCTTCATCCCACTTCCCGACACCTATGTGGTGAACAGTGGAGGAAGGG
This sequence comes from Clupeocharax schoutedeni, assembly GCA_037974565.1. Classification (NCBI taxonomy): domain Eukaryota; kingdom Metazoa; phylum Chordata; class Actinopteri; order Characiformes; family Alestidae; genus Clupeocharax; species Clupeocharax schoutedeni. Next base: position 3,926,583 of record JBBPDH010000022.1, read on the forward strand.
GACACCAAGGCTGGTTCTAGCATTTTCTCAGACTTTATTTTAAGCAGCACACAGCAACGCACAACCTCTCTCAACTCATACAAACACCCCGACTGAGGAGCTAGTCTCCTCAGCCCCTCCCTTACTCCCCACAAAAGCCCGCCAAAAGTAATGAGCACTGCCAGGTGCAACGAATTACCCCCCCCCCCCTTAGATCACGCCACCTGGCAGTGCCCCCTACACAACCCCAAAGCACACACACTCCCCCCACACAGTTCACGTGGCTCCTCCAGCTTGCCACAATACTAAAAATGCTTCTTTTCTTCCCTTTCTTATGTCCTTCTCTGTCTATTCATCATCAATGCACACAATAACATGACATATTCATAACTAAGGCCTCGTTTACACTGCAGGTCTTGATGCTCAATTCTGATTTGATGTTCATATCTGATTTTTTAAACCTTCTGTTTACACGTGTTTTAATTGTGATCCATATACAATTCGCTTGTTTACACTTACTATAGCAAAGCGGGGTTGATACACCACACAGTAGCCAATATGGACGAACGAGAAATATGCTTAATGATAGCTCTGTGATAAATTTGCCAAATAACAGCATGATTTTGAGGCGGAGAAGAAGGAAAAGGGTTATTATTGCAGCCTGCGCATATACATCAGTTATTATAGCCTCGACCATTCAGAGGAGTGTCTGGGTGCATGAGAGATCTCAGGATTGGTGGGAGAATATTGTGGTGGGCTTTAGCGAGGAGCAGTGGGTCCGAAATTTTAGAATGAGCCAACTTTCGATTTGCTGTGTCAGCGTTTTTCCGCATTCCCCTCTTACAACGACACGGCATTTCACCGGCCGTCCCTTCGCAGATGTGCCTCGGTGTTGCCCTCTGGAATTGGGTCACATTTAACGGACAGTGTAAATGAGGCCTAACAGGCCTTGTCAAGTGTTATTTAAGAATGTAAAGAAACCACTGGGGAGTCATTAATTCAGCTCATGCACGCTGACCCCCAAGTTAATTCAGCTGTCATTTTGGTGTAGAAAGCCACTCTCATGTGGGCTAACTCATGTTTACTGCATTCCTCTGGTTCCTTACCTTGGGGGCAGGAGTGCAAAGCAATGACATAGACATCTCCAATCCAAGCCGTGTGGTCTTCAAAAGGCCTGGAAAGACACGCACAGACCCCAGGGTTAACAATACAACGCAATGTTATTCTTATGACATTTGGCATTTACTTAACATTACTGGAGCTCTTTGTATGGTCACTGTTCCAGGGGTCTGATATCTAGGGTGCCCCCTGATCTCTTGTGTCCCTTGACCAGTTAGTCACTGCATTGTACAGACTGCATGTAAAGACAGCTGGAGAGAATCAGGAAGAGTGACCAGATACACTTTAAGAATGACAGGTGTAATAGAATAATGAATAATGTTCCACTTACTCCAAATGTAGTTTTGTTTAGCATTTCATTTTAGCACTGTACAAAATACCTCCCTTAATCATCCTACACGTCCCCCAAATCAATGTAGGACCAATACTTATAATAAGAATGAAAGTATAAAAATATTTTCTAATGTACTGAACAATATAATGTACAATAATATACAATCTACAATATGAATATGTAATATTTAGAGTAAAATAAGTATTAAACACATCACCAATTTTCTAAGTGTTGGTGAACATTCTGTCATACCTGAGCAGACCACAGCACGAAATTCTTCCTTTGCATTTAACCCATTCACCAAGTGAAGCAGTGGGCAGCCAGGAACACATCGCCTGGGGAGCAATGTGTGGAGACAATAGCTTGCTCTGGGTACCTCAGAGGTGCTTAGCAGTTTTGGGAATCAAATCCATGACTTCCTGATCATGGGACGAGTGTCACCAGAAAGCAAATATATTTCTAAAAGTTACCAACATGAAAATCTTATCAGCTGTATGTAACAACTCACACATGCAAAGAAATCAAACCAAAGACATCCATAAATTATGTTATGTGTAATAAAATGGAATGACACAGGGAAAAATATTAAACACGCCTATTGAAATGTATTTAATACTTTGTATGAAAGCCTTTTTTGGTGATGATAAGCTTCAAAAGAAACTAGTGGCATGCATTGCTCAGTTATTATTTCAGCCTATTCTTCCACAGAGTCCTTAATCCTGAGGGTTCATTAGGCCCCTTCTAAGAGCTTTAGTTCTTTCCATAGATTTTCCACAGAATTCAGGTCTGGTGATTGGCTGAGTCATTGTAGCAGCTTCATTTTCTTTCTCTGAAACCAATTGAGAGATTCCCTGGTGTGTGGGACCATTGTCTTGCTGAAATGACCACCCTTGTTTCATCTTGATCATCCTTGTAGATGGCTGCAGAATTTGATCAAGAATGTCAATGTACATTTTCAAATCATACTTCCTTCAGGTGTATGAAGCATGCCAATGGCTAGTATATGGTGAAATTATGTTCTTTCCACTTCAACTTCTGGATTTAGAAAGTCTTCTGTAACCAATGCCATCAGTATGTTTTACAACAATAAAGTTATGAAGGTCTTGAGAAAGCTCTAAGGTTTTTCCTATATTGACTGAATTGTTGGCAGGAGGTGTAGGCAAAAGTGGTCCACGAGCTCTTTTTATTAGGGGTCCAAGCACCAATTGCATAGGAACTAGGGGTGTGACGAGACGCTTTTCCCTCGAGACGAGACGAGACACGAGACTGGGTTCACGAGAACGAGACGAGACGAGATTTTGACATTTTTTTAAAGAAATC
>JBBPDH010000022.1:3975810-3991142 GCA_037974565.1 Clupeocharax schoutedeni
GTACAGATACGGATACAGATAATTCATATGGTTAACAGATACAGATACAGATAATGCTGTACTCGCTCATCCCTAGTGTGTAGTGTATAATTAATAAAAAAGGCTTGTTTTCTTTATCAATTCAGATTGTGTTTCATTCTGTAACATTCTACCTTATTCCTTTTGCTACATCTTCTTTTATCCGGAAATGTCTGGGACTGTCATTCCAAATCTGTCTCTTTGGAAGAAACACTCTCCAGCTGCCATTACAATCGGTCATGCTTGGCTACATGCAGGAGAGAACCAAGTTGGTGCTGGAGATCAGGGAATCCACTGATCAATTAGTGAGGAGTTTCAACATCCAGATTCACACTGGCCATTAAAGGAAGGCTCATGCCGAAGTCGACAAGGCGATAAGCAGGCTACAGCACCAAGAAATTATTGGCAGAACTCAGGCAAGAGAAGCAGGCCAGGGGTATGGGGAGACTCCGAAGTTCTGGTCCAAGGCTTGCAGGAAAGAGAGGAAGGAGTTGGTTGTGGCAGAAACATCACCTTGACAGACCTGTGGAAGATCCCGCAGACAAGGCTTAGTTTCTTGGTGAGAGAGATGTATGGCTCTCTCACCTGCTCAAGGAATTTACATCTGTGGCTTGGCAAGGAGGAATGTTGCCCCCTTGGCAACACAATGAGCGCAAGCCTCCATCATATCCTCTCAGGCTGCAAGACAGAACTCTCCTAAGGCCAGTATAGATGGTGTCAACCTTGCCAGTGGAGCTGAATGTCCAGTTCATTCAAAAAAGGGGAGGGGGAGTAAACAATGCTCTGAGAGATGACCTTGCAGCCCACCGACCCTTAGGCACCGGAGGAGGTGTGTCAGGCAGCAATGCCATTGCAGCGAAGACCTGTCAGTGAATTTATGATTAATTAGGTATTGTAGGTGTAGGGCAATAAATCAACAATGAAGTGAAATATGTAGGGGAGAATGGGGTAATGTGAGGCATCGGGTAATGTGAGACACCCCCTATATCTAGGCAAGGGGACACATTTGTGGTCATGTGACTATAATGTTTTCAAGCCTCTCCCATTTCCCAATGACCATGAAGGAGAGGACCTCATAGTGCTGTAGTAAGCCTGTTTTTTTTTCACAAAAAGATTTTTTTTGCATGTAAAAGTAATTTTTCTTGCTGTCAACTTAATCAACTGTGCTGCCAAAGCAGGTTGATTCAGGTAGAAAAACATATGTCATACATGTTGATAAACTACAAACATATAAAACCATGTGATGATACTAGCTGAAGATTAGCCTGAATTCTGAAGTTTGTTTTTTTCTAAAATGTGGCAGTGGGGTGAAGTGAGACAAATGATGTGGGGTACACCAGGAAGACAACCTGGGGGAAAACAGTCTCAATCTACCAGATTGCAGGACGTGAATGAGGCCTTCATGTCAGCAGGAACCCCACGCAACATCACATCTGGATTTAGGTCCACTGGGATTTTCCCATATAACTGAGAAATTTTCCCCAATAAAGCATATGCACTATCCATGGTATCAGACTGGCCAAGGAGATGGATGTGCCTCACCAGCTGACTCAGATGTGCCATGTGCTAACCCTTTCCAGCCAACCAGATTATGTGTCTCCTCGTTAAATCCTACCACTTTCCAAATGTCCACCCAGAACACAAACCATATGAAAGCGTGTGAAGACAGCCATCCTAACTGCTACTCCTGAGAAGCAGGCAATTGAAAATGCTTATAAAGAAACACAAAAGAAACTAGCAGAGAAAAAGTGAAAAAATAGCAAAGTGAAGGGAAACCCGAAAAAGAAAGCAACAAAAAAGAAAATCATAATTAGCAGCTCTGAGGAGACTGATGTCTCTGTCCTAACTGATAATGTGTTTGACGAAGATAGCTCTGAGGATGAGAGTAGTGATCCAGGAAACAGATCTGTCCATGGGTGACTTTGTCATTGACTTTTGACATTGACTTTGCAACCAAAGACAGGAGCATCTGTTACATTGGCATGAATAATAAAGTTGAGGATGACAAAATACTTGCACAATTTCTCACAAGAATCCAGGGAAACACGAAAGAGTGGGAGAGACCCACGTTTGGTATTAAGGAAAATTATATGGCACATGTTCCTAAAAGTGATGTGGTGAAGAAGCTGCCTCAACCTAAAAGGCCTGGAGGAATCACATGCAGATAGGAACTCCTCATTTCACCCTGTAACCTTCAGGGCTGGGATGTAGAGTAGGCCTAGTAGAGTATGATAGTAGGCTGATGTTCTAATCCAGGTGGGTCTAGTCCTTTGTTCTGAAACCCAGACACTATAGCTGGCTCTAAGAGTCCTGTGTTCTGACCCCCAGACAGTGTTCTAGTCTAACTGGTTCTACCTGTCATATTAATTAAAACATTTTGAATTATGTTATGTTATATTTGATTTTCTTCAGTTACTTTCAAGTGTTTCAAGTGATTCAAGTGTGCTTAATTGACCAGTCCCCATGATTCTGTTACTAGTCCAACATAGTTCTGGAATGTGTGGTTGTCAAGCAATCTGTCAGGATTCTAACAGTTACAGCATGTGTTGTTATGGTAGTTTTGGAGTGGAAAAAGTAAGTGGATCAGTCTACCCCCAGCTGGTTCACTTTACCCCTTTGATTTCTCTGGTCTGTCTTAGTTTACCCCTAAGCTGGGGTAAAGAGAGATACAAGACAACTTTTTAAAAAACAATCATATTTTCACTAACCTTCACCCTGAATACATTCTGATAATTTACATTGCTAGGAAACATTCTAAATTATTGGGAAATGTGTAAATATTGCTGAGATATAATTTAAGCTTGCTTAGAGGGAAGCAAATGTAAAAAATGTCTCATTTTACCCCACTCTCTTTTTAATACTTAAGTAATTTTGGAAGCATTTACTTCAGTACTTTTACTTAAGTGAAAGTTGACTGTATGATTTTCACTGACTAATGGTATCAGTACTTTCATTTAAGTAAGTTAGGTACTTTGTCTGCCTCTTATTGCTAGCAAACATTTTTTTTTATTATGTAGCATAAATTATGCAGTGTAGGCTAGCTTTCTGTCCAGAGCTAAAGTGTAATTATTCAGACTGTCAGAATAAAGCTGACAGGACAGAGTGTGGCATGTGTTACAGGTTAAAGCAGCTTTTGGTGACTAAAAACCTTGTTCATTGTTCTATTTACTGATGGGAGTTAACTGAATGTTGCTTTCATTTGACAATGTAAGTAAATGACAGTAACTAAAAATATGTTGTTTAGTTCACTCCCAGGACTTCTCGTTTCTGTCTAACAGCAACCTTTTGGGTGTATCCAGATTGGCCAGCATTTTAATGTTACCTGAAAGGAAAGGCAAGTAGTAAAATGGGGCAGATTGGATCTCCAAGAAGATGGGTTCAGCAGTAGGTAGCATGATGACTGTCATTTCACCTCCTGCTAATCTGAGACAAAAATAGTTATTAGTCATTAGTCATGGTTTTCATGTATCTTGCAAAGTGTCAATTAAGTAAATATATAAAATAAATAAGTATAATTAATGCACTAATATAAAATAAAATGAATCTTATTTTTGCTCTTGAAAACTATTGGAGATAATATTGCAGAAAATGACAATATTTAATATCTGCAGCCCTAGAAATTATAAACCAGGTGGCTCATTTTCCCATGCAATTGTTAAAAATGTGGGCTCATCTGACAGTGTTCATAATGTACATGCTTTCCAAATGGAGATGGGTGATGGTGTGTGGGTGTTCTGCACTTGAAGAATGAATGAATGAGTGTTGAGGGGGTTGGAAATGCGTGAGTGAAATAATGGAGTAAAAAAGAAGCACGAGCAGATAAATGCTGGCACTCACGGCTGGAAATTGCTTTTGGCCTTAGTGCCTTACGGATTTATTTTTAATTAAATGTACTCATCATTCAGCCTAATTACCTTCAGTATAATCAGGCCTTCTAAAATATCATTTAAAGGTTACACACATTCAGCCCGGGAATGTAAACTCAACTACCCTGCCATGCAAAACCCTGGATTCACACGCACACACACCTCACACTTAGAATATTTATCTTCCTAGTTTTTTACTGTGTTTAATATTTCTCTTTAAAACTGTGCCTCTTTGCTGATATGCCAGCACAAGGATGATGAGCTAAATGAAAATCAAGGAACAATGGAGTTAAAAGTGAGTTATTTATCTCCTCCTTTGAGACAAGAGGTGGAGGTGTGGGTGATGTCCACTAGAGGCCAAGACAGTCATCAGCCTACCGTCTACAACTAAAAATATAACCTACCATTTCAGTTAGCCCACCAAGCTCACCTAAATGGATTAAAAAAATGGTGGTGTGTGGCCCTCGAGAAAGTTTCCTCTGTGCCCCAAGTTCACCTGTAAATCCTCATTTCCCCTAACAAAGTGAAATTACAATGGAAGATGAAGACTACACAGTGACTGAGAGTACCAAAATCAATAGGGGCAAGATTTCCTTCCATTTTCAACCTAGTGTGGCAGGCCTAATCAGAGCCCAATTTTGCATTTCAAAAACATGGTGATGTTATTGAAATTAAGTAAGGTGATTGCGATTGACCTGTGATTATGCCTCTATCCTCTGTGATTTTGACATTGTGGGAGGGTTGATGTTGCAATGAGAAAAACACCAGCTCTATTAAGATGGTCATAGTCTGGGACATTTCTGCCCCTTTGATTATCTTTTCATTTGTACAAATGATATGTATAGTAATGTTAGGCTGGTAAATGGGTAGAAGTATTTGTGAGTGCTATAGTGTTTCATTGCTATCTAGTTTTGTGTGCTAACATTTAGAGGCTCATCATGAACAGTTGTTGATATGGTTTATTGATGATCATGTTAGCAGTGATATGCAAAAGCACATGTGTGCTTATCCTCTCTTTGAATACCAGCTGTCAACCTCTCAAAGAGCACAATCAGCACTCAGCACCTCTGAGCACCCTTTCTTTTCATTTATTTATTGTTATTTCTTAATTGTAGTCAGTATTTCTTTTCCTCCTTACCTCCATTCACCTCCCCTTCCTTTGTGCTTTTAGTGTTTTTCTTTAGATTTTTCTATTCATCATTACATTTTTTCCTTTGTTTTCTTTCCTGTATTTTTGTTCTCACATTCTCACAAATCACAAAACTCCCTCATTTATTTTTGAAGAATACCTGTGAAGCATTTTTCTCCTGTCCTACATTTTAGAGTCTAAACTCATGCATTGTCATGCATTGTTTGAACTCAGTGAACAGTCTCCCTCAGAGGCTGGAAAGAAGGGGTGGAAAGCCCCCAAAGGTTCCTTAAGTTGAAGATGGTACAATACCTTCCTATGTAATGTGGCCTTAAAGGCCAGATTGGACATGCAGGTTTCTCAAAAGGCCAGATTGAAGCACTCATTGCACCCAAAAGTGATACTGAACTCATTTTTTTTTTAAATAGAGGCATATCCTTATGATACTTATTGGTGGCCAGATGCGGTCACATGAGACTGAATATTAATTAGAGATAACTAATCTTGTAATTATTTGTAGAAACAAAGAAACATAAATACAAAGTAAAGTAAATACAGTGATTAAACTTTATTGGTGGAAAATGGATCAGTGGGTTGTATTAAAAAATGGGTGTTGAACTTTGAGGCCTAGAAGAAATCCAAAGCCCAGTTGGAAAGCAAGATTGAAGGTAGCTACTGTGGGCCACGGCTGGAAACCTGAAATAAAACAGTGATGCTGCATCTTTCTGACAGCAGATCAAAGCAGCAGCGCTCTCATTTCATAATACACATTATGTGCAGCCAAAGAGTAAAACAAACAGCCCATAATAGCAAGCAATTTGAGTTGATTAAGCCCCACTGACCAATGTGGACAATATTCTTTCCTCAGACTACTCCCAGGGTCCCACTGCAGAGTGCTATTAACTTGACACATGTTGTTGATATGCCTTACTAAAATGTACAACATATCCTTAAAAGGCTCTTTGAGTGTCTGTGTGAACAAGCCATTTGCATTCTTTGTTTTGCTTTTAATCTGGCTGTATGAACTCTGCTACTGATGGTCACTTTTGCTCCTTAAAAAAGGAGAAAGAATGTCATTTATAGGCTGGAAAGATAACATAGTACTGCGTGTAAAGACCCTATAACAGTTTTCTAATACACATTTCTATCCCTCCCAGGGAGGTCTAAAGTGGAGGTCACATATGACAGGATGTACACGGTGACCAGCTTATTAAGGTTCACTGTTACAAAGGAAGATGATGGAGTTCCTGTGGTTTGCATTGTGGATCATCCAGCAGTCAAGGATTACCAGGCCCAGAAATACTTGGAAGTACAGTGTAAGTAGAGCTCAGAAATTTAATTTTATTATTGAAATTCAGTTTTTTCAAGAGATAACAAACAGTTATATATTTATATTTAACAAGTTTTATATAGTTTTATATTTATATTTAACAAGTTCTAAAATTCTTATATACTCATTTATTATTAATAAATCAAGTTCGTAGCTGAACAGATATTTAATATGTTTTATGAAATAAGTGTTAGTTATGTAATTGAGTGAGTGAGAAACTGAAGTGTGGGTTCATATACAAACCCATGGACGTTAAGAGGTCAAAAGAGTTTACAGGACATTTGTGGCAGTGGTGTTTGGCTATGTGATTCTTTATTTGCTTTGGGTTTGGTGATTATCCTTCACAGTTTTATTGCAACTCGAGTGTATCCACAAAATATATGAAATTACTTAAAAACTGGTCAGCGTGAGTGACTATTTTCAAAACAGTGTGAAGGATGGTCCCACAAAGGGTAGGGTGGGGCACAAGCAAACATAAGGTACAATCCAACATGGATATAGTTAAAGTAGCTCTTTTTTTTTTTTTTACAGTTCTTCCAGTTTGTATTCAAATAAAAAAAATGCTAATAAATAAATGAATTAAATTTTTTACAAACATGCATTTCTGCAAACTAATGGAATATTTTGGAAATGGGCTTTGGGTAAACTAGATTTTATTAAACATATGTTTACTGTACTGGTTGTTGGAAAACTTAGCTAATTATAAGATATATTTGTGAAACTTGCTTCTATGCTGCTGGCTTGTAGCATTTCATTGAACTGATTCAGAAAGATTAATCAGGCTTCCATGTCTCAGTAACTCAGCACCGTCACTATTTATTATGTTGCCTGCTCTACCAGCTTCTGATGGTCTGAGGGCCTTGGACAGTGGGCCTTGAATAGTGGCCCTGTTCTTCCATGCTGCTGAAAGTTTAAAAGTTTTTTTTTTATCCCTTCATTTCATTTATGCCTTCATTGCATGCCAAGCCAAACCAATCACTGACTGCTACATTTACCCATGGAGCATTGATTGTAAAAACATAGTCTCATGCCCTTTAGATTCGACTGGGTTTAAAGCACAAAAAATATATCAACTCATTCCATCCATGGCATTTAAGCAGCTGGAGTTTGGAGAGACCATCTCTTTTTCTTTCTCTCTCTGTCTCTCTCACTTTCTGTCTCTGTCTCTCTCTTTCCCTCCCGTGAAACTCACCTGTTGGTGCAGCAGGCGAAAACAATCAATGGGAAAAATAGTGGAGCAAGGGCCAACATTAATGGAGTTCAATTAGAGAATAGAACAGTTTGGATTTGCTGCTCAGAGGTACCTTTCTCTACCTCATGGTCACGGATTCTGCAGCTCAAGGGAAATTGTGCTTGGAGTCGCAGGTGCTGGAGAGCACCATTGCAAATGATTCGGTTATTAAAATGAGAGCAACTCTTTAGTTTGGTTCCCTCCAGCCACAGTGCAGTGAGCCCAGGCAGCTAACGGCAGAAAGTCTTGGTACCTGAGTGCCCAGGAGAGGAAGCTTCAGAGAGGAAGTGGTGCAGGGGTGCCTTCAAAGCAGGAAGCATTCGTTCAGAGCCTTTCATTGTTGAAGATAAGAGGAGGGAGAAATGGGCACCATCTCTGTGTTGCCTGAGACATCAGGTGGATTTTTCCTCTGTAACCGCAGCTTCACAACAGATGGCCCTCCACGGCCCCGGCTGTCCATCACAGAGAGAGGAACATCAACACTGACAGCGTTTAATATGGACAGCCAACAACAGATCACTTTTTTGTTGACTGGGAAGGTCAACCAGGGAAGTGTCAGGTGGGCAGAAGACTTGACATATTTAGTGATGGATAAGAGCGCCGTTTACATGTCACACTCAAAATAACACAATAAATCTGCTTACGGTGTTCTGGCCCCTTTCAGTTAATGCTTACATTTCAAGGGACTTTTAAATCACTAGGACAGTGTGAAGTAAACACATACTTGGTCACATTAATAGACTGTCAAGCATGATAATGTTAAAGAATACTAGTTTCAACCAGTGTTGATGAGTTTTGAAGTAGCTGTATCATTTACTTTGGGTTGTGGATTCAGTGGACATGCTTGCCCTGTGCCTACCTTGCATTTTCTTGGCCATTTTAACGTACTTTGACCACATACAGTAAGTGCATTTATTTTTCAGAGATAGGAAAAATCAGAAAGCATACTTTTAGAAGGTAATGCCACAAAGCTTCATTCACTGTCAAAACTTTTAACTTTTGTGCCCCCTAATGACTTTTGTACTCCTCCATTCTTAACTACAACCAGTTACAGGTGGTGTATCTTCAAAACAAACACTGTCATTAAAAACATTATTCAACTACACACATGCCTTAACTGCATGGACATTTACATCTAAAATAGCTAAAAGCTATATTACTAAAGAGGTAAGATAATTAACTTGCATAAGAATGTCAAAGAAATATAAATGGAAGAAACAAAATAGTTTACAGAACTGAATAATCAGAAAATTATTAAAAGATTGGAAAAGATGGAGCTCCTAACAGCCATGAAAGACTTGGTAGATGACCCAAATGTTCACCATTAGATAAATAGTACATAAAGCTTTCATCTTTCAGAGATGGAAAGAGAACAGTAGTGATGAAGCATAAAGGTCAGCACTGAGCATGGCAGCATTAGTAACAGATTTGTGGCATAATAGTGAGTTTTGCTGGTATGGGTGTATCAGGCATAGCATCACCGCTGGAATTTCAAACTGTGAACTTTTGAATCATACTGATACAGCATGTATGTGTACACGTAAGAGACATCTGTTCTTTTTCCATGAACAGTCCTCTTGCCTTCATCAGTGATCACAAAACCACTGCTGGCCAAATATTTTAGGTGGACTGTTCTCAACCCAGAAGTGGCACTGAGATGTCTTAATAAACTGACAACTAAGCGTGAATCCTGCATAATTTGAAAAAGTTTCTCAACCTGTGTATTTGTCGCTACAGGAGTGCACCACTTAGCACATATGAAATGCCACATAATTGATGTCTTTATGGTTTCACAATGTCTGAGCTGTAATCCCCCACCCCCAGCCTCTGTGCATGCAGCTGAGCAAACACAGGACCATGGCACAGGCATCTCCATTATGGAGAGAATATTAGATTCTGAGCCCTTGGAGAAACCTCAGTGCTGAACACTGGTACCTCAGTGCTGAACTACAACACATCATGGTGCAGAGCTCACTTGTGCAAGGTTGGAACAACAGTAAAATTTGATCTGGGTACATGCAGTACTAATCACATTGTGGATAAATATCAAAAGATTAATGATGGTAAAGCCAGTGGTAATTTTTATTTTTCCTCCTGTGAAGATGATACAGTAGCTCTGGTACAAATATGCTTCTTCTTATTATTATTCTAGACCCCAGCACGCAGCTGGTTAGCATTTCCTCTGTGCCAGGCTAACCGCTGTTCACTGAGTCTTTGACTGCTTAACGAAAGGACAGGAACACTTTCTTGTCTCTCACTATTTTTCCTTCTGTTCTTTTCCCCTCTACTCTCATTAGCACTCTGTGTAACATGGAGGTTGCTTTTTCCCCTTTCAACACCCCATGTCCTCCCATGTAAGAATTACCTGCTAAATAGATCAGAGGGGGCTTATTAGTGTTTGTCTACCATAAAGCACATTTACAGGCAGTGGACCCACACTTGTCTGCTCTGCCAAAGACCATGAATACATTTATTATGGCTGGGCATGTGCAAGTCTGTCAGCATGTCTAAAATGTCATTTTGAACGTCAGTGCCCTTGTACAAAGACAGTAGAAAGTCTATTCATGGTTCATTTGGAAAGAAGTGAGCCAGGCCAGGCAAAGATGTAGCAACCATGATACTGAAGTATAGCTGATTCAAGGCTACCTGCTGCCGGCCACTGGAGGACAGGGTACTAGCAATGGCCAGTCATTTGAATAAATGAGGGAGAGGACAGTAGTGATGAAGCATAAAAGTCAGCACTGAGCACACAAGGGAAACGAGTCGGTGACAGATGTGAATGTGGATATTTTCCAAGCTGCCAGAATTGCATCTCCAATGCTGTTGTTCATATTCACCATGACATCCAATCAGGCCTTGCAATCAGGTGTAAACAGGCCAGAGATGTGAATAAAATCCTGCCATCCAATCTTCACCTGAGAATGGTAATGGTGACGAGAAGAATCAAACACCAAAGGACATCTCTTAAGAATCATAAGAAAGGAGGGAAAGAACCTTATAAGTGTTGCAAGGACTGTTAAAAATTTGATGTCACCAGTAGTGACAGACCGCTGATTCTTTCATTCTTTCATTTTTTTTCCCATTTCAACTTCTATTTCATACTTTAAACTTTTAGATTTCTATTTTATATAGTTTTTTTATGATTGCTTTGTTAAGTGACCTTGTTTCTATGAAAGATACTATATAAATGAAGCTCATTATCATTAGTATTTATTATCATTTCGTTTTGGCAGACAAACCAGAGGTGAAGATCGTGGTGGGGTTTCCACAGGGCCTGACCAGAGAGGGTGAGAACCTGGAACTGACATGCAAGGCCAAAGGCAAACCACAGTGAGAAATACTTTATTTTTTCATTAGCTACCTTCTCTGTTGATTATAGCGAGATAGAAATCAAATGTCCTATTAGCACAACGCTGATATTCTTTCTTACTGTGATTAATATTGAATGCATATTAAATAATGTTGAATATCTGAAGTATATGTATGGGCAAAGTCAGGGCATTCCAATATTAATGGCATCAGGGAACTGATATATAATTTCTGAAAATAAAAATATAGAAAAAACAGGATGCATATGTTACTGATGGTGTCTAGTAACTGTATGGTAATCAGTCATTTGGAGCTGAAGCTCTGAGCACTAAGACTGATTTGCATGTACATATTGAAGAGCCAAATTATGCCATCCATCACAGACTGTGATTGTTGGTCCACATTGCCTCAATGACATTAAGCAACCACACTATCAAACGTGGTGCTTGGTGCTGTTGGCCCTTTTACATTCTTCCTCTCACCCTGGTTCTCTGCAGCACTTTGACTGTAAGTTTCCTTCCTTTCTGTTCCTCTCAGTAAAGCACTTTTTTCTACATAATTTCTTTTCCTCCATAGCAGAAATGCCTGCGTCTTTATACCATGCATGTATATTTAACCTATGATTCATACTCACACAAATCTTACTCTACATGGAATTCTCTTGGCGCCTGCCATCAAGTGCTGTTTTCTCCCACAGAGGCTAAAGATCAACTGTCATCAAGAACAAACTAATATTTTATTTGAAGCTCAGCATGACTACCACTGCCCCACACCCACCCACTCCACCACCATTACCACAATCCTTCCATCTCTTCTTGGTATTTTCAATGAATGGAAACAAGCACAAACCAGAACAAGAAGAAGAAAACTCCGTAGAAATTTCAGGGTAATAACTCGAGTGCTGAAACTCAACCTTGTGTCCATTAGCCCTATTTTTGCCACAGTGGGCTGAGCTCAGTCTGCCCATCACTGTAGAATTTGAACAAGCTTCTCTGCACTAGCTGTTTACACTAAGTATTTTGAGAACAAAGTAGCAAAACTCTTAGCAGCAGGAAAATATCACCTTTTCATTTATGGTCAGTTCATCAAAGTTTAAAACTCCATGAAGCTTCTTAGAATACAACATGTTAACAAAGACAAAAGATCCACATAGTAAAACTTCAACCTTATCTGACAGTCAGGTAATCTTTTATTAGTTGTTATTGTCTTTAACTATGATCCACTAGTTATAACAAACCAATATTGCTGTGTAAATAAGCCTGCATCGTTCAGGATTTTGTCCAATGCTCATAAAAAAGAGCAAAGTAACTCCATTATACAAGCCTTAGGTTTTATAATTGATTGTATTTACAAAATAAAGGTTGTTCTTTTTTGACTAGATGGCCTGGGCATAATTTGTCAAAACATGTCATAGGCGCCTAAATGCTCATTTGCAAATAACTGTACACCACTGTTGTAGAGCACATTATACATTTTGGTCTGCCCTGCACTGTCTGTCTGTCCAGGCCTCAGCAGGTGAATTGGGTGAAAGTGGATGATGATGTTCCGTCTCATGCTGTTATTACGGGTACAGACCTCTACATTGAGAACCTTAACAAATCCTACAACGGCACTTACCGGTGTGTGGCCTCCAACTTGGTGGGCGAATCTTATGACGATTACATCCTCTATGTGTATGGTAAGTACACAAAGCTTAGGCAATAACCCTTCCCCCTTTCTCTCTCTCTCTCTCTCTCTCTCCCTCTGTCTCTCTCCCTCCCTCTCTCCCTCTATCTCATTCTCCCTCTTTCTCTCTCTCTATCCATCTATCTATCTATCACTCTCCCTCACCAATCCTACACAGTACTCCATCTGAACACAGGTCAATAGCATTGATCTCAGTGACATTTCCTTTCCTTTAGGACATTATACTTTAATCTGACTGTTTTCCTCTCTGACTTTACTTCTGATATCATCTACTGCACTACAGCCTGTGGAGAAATTATTTGCATCTATTCTTAGCTGGCAATGATTGACGTGAGTTGACAATGATTTTAAAAGGAATTTAAAAGTAATTTGTGCTTTTGCAGAGGATCTTTAAGTGGTGAATTATTACAGTGTTTACATTGCACAGCTGTGCTGATAACAAAGGAAAAAGGCTTGTGAAAAATAATTTGCAACTCATCACTCTGTGTAATAAACTTATGATGATGGATATTTAAAAGCTGAGATGAACTTGGTGCGCATGCTTGATGCTTGACGGCATCCACTCAGTGGCTGAATGCTGTGAATATGAACAATAAACTTGTTGGTGTTTGGCTCCAGATGTCATGTTCCAAAAAATACATTCTCTCAGAATGAGGCACAAATGTGGCAGTTACTGTGGCAGGCTTTTTGCACTGCACCCTGAAAAGATGTTGGTAGTGGTTACTGGTGGAAAATTCACAACCATGGAAATGAAGGGAAGGATGTAAAAACAAGATCCCCCCTTGTTAAAAGTGATCCAGGAGTACTCTCTAGACATTTGATGGTTTTGATGCCTGATGCTTCTTTTAATATCTACTGTAATTCAACCTGCAAATCTTGTCTGGCATTAGAATTTGCTAATGCGGAGCAAAGACAGACACTGGCCTGTCAACTCTTAATTTTGCGTCATGTTCCTCTGTCATCCCCACATACACACCCTCCCACCTGAACACAGTGTGTTAACCAGAGTTCTCTGACACCCTCCCATATTCTACAAGCACAACATACAAGTGCCCATGAAGACTGGCACTGGTGACATCTGTGTGCTTCATAGTCATAATTATTCTCCTTCAGTTTGATCAGGATGTCATCTGCTTATTACAAAAAGTAGACCTGCCACATTCCATGCTCCACTGTCATGCCCTGACAAGTACCCCCAAAATGGGTGAAATATTACAGAATCTTGTTAATGGCTGTTTAGCAAGCTTCAGATACATTTTCGAACACCTAGAAATAGCATAGCAGAGCAGTAATTGTTGATCCATTGATGTGTGACCTTATGAGAAACCACTACAAGAGTGCCTTAATATACAGTTCAAGTATTACTCATAGAAAAGTAAACCATTATAGCTATGCATATCTATCTGTTATTTGTTTAGAAATTAGAATGAAAAGATGTTTCTCTCTCTCTCTCTCTCTCTCTCTCACACACACACACACACTCTCTCTCTCATGCTCTCTCTCTCTTTCCATCTCAGCAATCTTGTGCCATTATACAGTGAGCAAGACCACGAATAACTGCATTCTTGTAATTGGAAGTCTATAAAGTGTAACATTTTAACTTATGAATGACTTTCCTTTGAAAGAGTCTAATAAAATCAACCTAGCCTCTAACCTAATACAGACTACCTTTCACCTTGGCAGCCCCCAGACTCTTTTTATTGCCACCTCTTTTGCTTGTCACGCTCACTCTCATTCTGCCTCTGTTAACACTTCTTCTAATACTTAGAGGGCTTACCTCTGTGGTCCCACTGCCACCTGCGGGAAATCCATCACTGCAATACACTCCTTCACCCATGCTTACCACACTAACCCTGGCACATGTCTGCGTCTTCTGCCCACTAGTTCCAATGACTTCAAGGCATAGCCTAACACCAGTGAGAGCTGATGTGGATTACAAGTAATTCTACTGACTTGACCTGGGCTCATTCAAAAGCACTCCATATGTCTTGGTAAATGCCAGGGCACATAAAGAGATATTTGTCTCAGCAAGAGTCAGATCTCCAGGCCTCCACACATTTCCATTTTTTTCTGCCACAGATGCAAATTGTGTTGTTATTGATAAAGACCCTTGTTTTGTCATGTGCTGCCATTGTCCCACATATTTAAGAACCAGGGTCTAATTCCAATCAGGCAAGACGTCCTACCAGCAGTTCACACCACTTCCAAGCAGCCGGATTCAGTCGAGCAACCTCAACATCTGCAAAGAAGAAAACACAGAAAACAAGATCTGCAGTCCCACTACATCTGGCCAAATTACATCACTGTGTCATTATAATGAAGTTGTAAATTCCCTCCAGTCCTTCCATTCTTTAGGCTCTGTGCACTTTCATCACATCTGAGCCACCAATATTTCCTCCCTGCAATTTGTCGCAGTCGTGACATGCACATTTAAAAGTTAGATTCTGCTGATAAATTTGGCTGCTGTCAAACATGACTTCAGTAATTTGTCTCTCAAAAAGTCACCCAGCTGGAAATGCAAATGTTACAGCATCAGACAAAGCAATGTAAAACTCCCCTGGAAGCCCCTGGGTGACAGAAATGACAATGCACTGCAAATGGTGTGCATGTCAATTTGTTTGAACCCTTGTAACAATGAACCAAATGTTTGTTGCTACCAGGGGCGTAGCAGCCAATTTAAAAGTGGGGGGGACAGTATGGTGATGTGACTCAAGGGTGTTCATACAGTATAATAAATTCTAAATAGAAGAACAATGGGGCATT
>JBBPDH010000022.1:4038570-4054832 GCA_037974565.1 Clupeocharax schoutedeni
GTATTAGTATGGTGTTCCTAATAATCCTTTAGGTGAGTGTATACACACACACACATATATATATATATATATATATATATATACACACACACACACACACACACACACACACGGATGAAAGACATACAGATAAAAACACTGTTACCCAGAAGGAACTTTTACATATATAACAATTTAACAAAAACTCAACTGTGTCAAAAAATTTAAAACCAGTATCCCCTTGTCATGAAACACTTTTAGAACAGTTTGTATTTCTATTGTCGTGAAATGTCCCTTTTTGTTCCTCATGCAGAAGTGGGCTTTTATTTATAACATTTCTCAAAGTAAGAATACTGACCTGGGACCAAGCTATGTCTTAAAAGTAGCATTGAATTGGATGTAATGGAGTGGTCATCTCAGATCAGTGTTCTTACTTGGAGATGCTTGATGAATACCACCAGATTGATCATCTCGGTAAGGGGTTCCAACAAAAGAACATCAACCCAAAATGCTGGCTGGTGTCTACATGTGTCTAGATTAAACATATTTATTGGAGAAAGACCTTAAAAATAAGTCATTAAGTTGCTGGTTTACGCATTGTTTGACTTAAGTGTTTTAAGTGTTTATCTGCTAAACTCACTCATTAGTACTCAGTATCGTTTTTCTTTCACCATGTTTGCAAGGGGAAGAGACATCATTGGTCCTTCTGACAACAGAACATCCTCACCAACCACAGCTTACTAAAATCTAGTATGTTGAATTTTGCTCATAGCAAAAATAAATTGTATTATAGTAATGGCACAGTTGGAGAACAGATGAAATTGAACAATTTGGGGCCCCCAACCCAAAAGCAGAAAAGTGCACATAACGTACCACCTAGTTGTGTCCACTTTTACCGTAACATTCAAAAATACACAATATATATCAAGGTACACAGAACTGTTCTGTAAGAGATATAGTACATGCATTTCTAAAATGCAAACCTTTATACCCCCATTAATGCCCCAAACCAAAGCAATTCTAATAAAATAAAACAAAAAAAACCCTAATATACAGTAGTACTTTTTCAGATATACATTACATTTCTGGTTCAGGTGCATGTACCATTTGTCAATTACAAAGTATTTACTGACTCACTGCAACTTTTCTTAATATAAATGTGCATTTTAACACATTGAATCATGGTACATTTAGTTCCATAAAAAGTAATTTACATATTGTTAACACAATAAAAAAACTGTAATGAAATTAAACACATACAGTCAAGAGACAGTCCACTGTCCTGCAGAGGCTGCTGACTTTATTTTGAAAACTGTTATCAACTTGCCAACCCTCACATCCATTAATCATTTGCTTATTCTACATTAATCTCTGCTTCGTGCCTCTGCATGGGAAGCTCAGCTTGGATAAAATCACCCTGTCCCAAGGCAGTGGAGTATGCTCGATTACTGAGGGAGGCAGAGTACCCAGGAGTGTGATAGGAACTCGATCCCACACGGTTTAGTACGGAGGTTTGTGAATGAGATACTGGATGATAATCATCCAGATTATCATAGTGGGATTGCAAAGTTTTTCTTTGCCCATGTGGTAGGTGTGGATAGGATTCAGCAAGGTCTCGGTCCAAGTTCTCTTGTACGTGAGATGCAGGGTTAGACTGGGTGTAGTGTGGTCGTTTACTAACACTATGGGACCCCTCTGGCTTTGGAGGAGGAATGGGTTTTACAGGGGCTGTCTCCTGGATCTCCTCACTATTGCCATTAGTGGTTTTGACCCTGCTTATGTGCCGATCTGGATCTGGACGATCATATCGAGGCTGGAAGCTTTTGCTCTCTTGGTGTTCATGCCAGTGGTTACTGCTTTCCTGCTTGTCTGCCACTTCAAACTTGGACTCAACATGCCCAGCTTCTGATTGATGCTGCATGCTTCGAGGAGTCTGCGAATGATGAGAATGGCTAGATGGATAGGTTCTAGAGCTCCCTTCTTTTTGTGCAACACCTTTGTCTCCCATTCCATTTCCCTGGCAGTGTTTTCCTGATTCCATATACATCACAACATCGGGGTCGGACAACAAGTTTCTGGAAATGTGCTGGGAACCAGGAATTACACTGTATCTCCTGTCCTTTCCTTCAGCAGCAATCAACACAGATTTACCAGGATCTGATTTACTGCGCAAGTGAAGCACCTCCAATCCACCAATGTCTCCTGGCATGTAGGGCCCCACATTATCATACTGAGAGATGAGATGCCCTTTCCCGTTTTGTCTCGCTCGGCTTTCTCTGCGAATAGAATGCATGCGAAGCCTCTCTGCTTCTTCTGGGTCCCATGCAAAGTAAACAGCTCCCTTTGAACCATGGTAAGGTGGGATGTCCCTGCTCACAAAACTATGCTCTTTTATAGGAATGATATGTCGTGTCAGGTACTGATAGCCTCCTGATTTCCCACCTGACCTACTGAGATGCTGGCTAGCATCACGACTGCTTAGAGAATGGAAGTGGCGTAATCGGATGGTTTCATAAGGATCCACATCATAATAAGGAACATCAAAAGGATGTGAGCCAGAGTAGGGGCTGTAGCGGTACTGGACTCTTCCGTTCTCAAAGTAAGGCTGTAGCTGAGTGACATGATATTCGGCTTGTGAGGGCTGCTGGTAAGACTTGCAGTGGTAGACAGGCCGCTGACAGTAATACAGCTCATCTTCTGGAGGAACCTCTGTTCTTGTTATTGGCACTGAATGAATGGCGGTTGGTGGCACATGCAGAGAATGCACTCTGCGGATGTTTGGGTACACTGCAGGTCCTTCCACTAAGCTATAGCCATGGCGGTGCACTGATCCATGGAAAATGTATTCACCACTTATTGGTCCACGAGATTTGAAGGAGTGGTGGATGGACCTTGGTCCAATTGTATTGTAACGGCCATCACCGTGGGCTCTGTAAAGAATTTGGGGCTCGGATTTAGATACATAAGAGAGGTTAGGAGGCACACTCTCAGGCCGATAATGGCACCCCATGGATGATGACCCAGAAGGGGCTGCCCTTTGATGGTAGTAGGTATCTCCAGTAGACTCTAGTAAAGCTGTCTCTCCCTTAGAATGGTAAACATAAGCTGATTGATGAATGGAAGACTTGCATTGTGAAGGATGAGACTGTGGCAGGGTGTCATCCAGTGGTCCAGAGGCTTCTGCCAACATAGCATGATAGGTAGCTGCACTGGAAGCCTCAGTTTTACAGAGGGTGGCTGTTGCAATTTTGCTTTCAAGCGAGCGAACAGGGGGGACTGGTGGTGTTGCCACATGAGAGTGCCGATGAATACTTTCCATACGAGAATTCAAAGGCTTTATCACCTCCCAGGGCCTTTCTCCACATGGTTCCTGGGGTGCTGCTGGGGTTGGTGCAATCCGTGCATTGGCTTGAGACTTGGACTGAGCCTGAAGCTGATTCTGAGAGTGAGGCTGGATTGGCATTTGAGGTTGACTTTGCATCTGACGCTGAGGCTGGAGAACAGCTATTGGTTGCTCAGGGGATTTTGTGGTTAGTGATGGGAGAACACTTTTAGAGCTGTGAATCTGAAACAGAAAATGAAAGCAAATTAAAATTAAGGGAGAGGGGGAGGGGATGAGGAGAGGGAGCAGGAGAGAGAGAGATGATCTGAAAGCTCACCCCAGAACTGTGTTGCGATATGACACCAGACTCCTTTCTGCTGGTGGTGGGTGTGGTGACACCAGACTCCTTTCTGCTGGTGGCACCACTAGTGGCATTGCAGGTAATGGTGCTGCCTGTTGTCTGTCCCACAGAATGCTGCTGCGTCTCTGGACTTTTGTAGATGGGGGAAAGCTGGACAGGTTCACTGGCAAGAGGGGTACACCGTCTTGACACCACTGGAGTAACAATGTTCTTGCTATTACAGGGACTGCTTAGTGACTTGTCAGTGTCTACTATGCTCAGGTGCAGGCTGTTTGAGTGGGTTAGTGTTTCGGTTTGGGTACAGGGAGGAAGTGAAGAATAGGTAGCAGGAATCTGAGATGCATCCTCTGCTTCCTCTTGGGATTCCTGTGACTGGAGCGTGGGAGGGGGTGGCCAGTCAAGAGTTTCTACAAACTCCTGTGCCCTAAGTGGTGAGGGAGGCCCAGAAGGTCTCCTTTGCGAACAGATAGTGGCCTGTTGAGCAGATTCAGCTAAAACTAGAGCCAGCATGCGGGCAGCGTTCTTTGGCTGGGGAGGAGGAGGAAGTAGTGACACAGAGCTTACTGGAGCAGTGCCCTTTGGTGAATCTAGAGCTACAGCTCCTGGGGAAGGATGAAACAGAGGGTACTGAATTTCATAAGGAGTAAGATAATTGTCAAGAGCAGGCAAATGTGTAAAATGTTATGTGTGCACTATGTACATGTCAAAACATTTTTCTACATTTATTTATTATTTTTTATAATAACAAATGATAAGTCATGACAAATGAAATTGTGTGGTATATACATACCTGTTTTTTCTAATGTTTCCAGTGATTCATTCACTGATTTCTCTTTGCTCGCTTTACACTCACACAAAGCAGACTTGGAGAGGAGTTCTAGCTGAATGGCTTTGCTCAGAGGCAGATCAGTGGAATTTAACGACAATGAGCTGGTTTTGGCAGAAAAGTCTTGGGGAGATGAAATAGAGAAATGCTGAATCACAGAACGTTCTGGTTCTTTACTACATATAGAAGTATCTGTGGGTTCAGAGATACTTAAGGGTGCCAAGATGCAAAACTCTGCATTGCTCTCAGGAGTCCAGAATATAGCTCTCTCAGAAGAGGCCATTTGCTTTCCTGGACTGAGGTCAGGTGACTGATAAGGGCTGGTGACTTTTGCTCGTACAGGCGAGACTGGCTCTGAGTCACTGACACGGCCAGGACTCTTTAAACTTGCAGCATCTACCTCTGCTGAAAGGACAGAAATTTCTGCCAAAGGCAGACTACATTGGAAAGACATAGGGTCAAAATCCAGAGTAGCCATTCCAATGTCAGGAGGACTCAAATCCACATCATCAGTGGAGCGTGGTGGAGAGATAAGAGCTGGCACACAGATTGGTCCATCATCCCCATCACTGTCTCCGTGGCCCACATTGTCATAAGAATTACAGTGCTGCCTGCTGTCCAGCAGGTCACCGCTGAAGGCTGTGGACAAGGCATCACTGCTGGAGCGAGGTCTCCGGGGCCTGTACATTTTGGACTCACCTGGTTTTAGAGGACAGACAATCATTAGAACAGGAAATAACAGAAACATGCTTTCAAATAAAAGTCAGCAGTGCCATGTGAGTAGACTTACCTTCAACATTGTGTAGTGAGCTGAGGGACTCCTCACTTTTAGCAGATCGAAGTGTGCCAGTATCTCCTCTACCTCCTGCTAATGCCATGGCTTTGAGTTCATTAGGTTCACTTGGGTTGCGATGCAGTTTGCGCTTAGACATAGAAGAAGACTTGCCGAGGTTAAAGAATGACCGCCAACTACCAACTGAAGACTTCTTTGACTTTATAGTTTGTCTTTTTCTGTTCAAGAGAAGAAGATACACGTATATAAATAACAAACAGGTGTGCATAGAATATTTATGTATGTCATTTAACATACCTCTCCATGGGAAATTCAATGACTGTGTGGAATTTGCCTTGTAAAGCAGCAGGTCCTTCTCCAACCTCAATATATTTGCTATCTGCAGTGACAGGAGAGTTGATTTGGGCTTGTGTACGTGCCTGGGCTTCTTCTAGTGTAAGCAGTTTTGTGGAAGGAGACGGCACCAGCAGCGACTTAGGCCGAGACAAAGAGCTATGACCTACAAAAGCAAAAACCAAGTACAAGAACAAAAAAATTGGCATGTAACTGAATGTGTAACTTAAAATAATATTTCAAAATGTTCTTTTTAGTCATTTATCTCACATACCAGCGCCCTCTCTGATGAGTGAACTCAGTTTAGGGCTGAAGAGTACATCAACATGGTTGAGAATGAACTCAACTACTACTGATTGTATTCGCACCTCCATAAAGGCAGCTGTTCCACTGAAGCATGCAGATTCTATCTGCTTAGACCTGATTGGATATCCAAAGGGGGTGGGGTTATCATAAAAAAGGTATGAACTTAAAATAAGTTCTAATATGATTATCTGTTAGCAGTAGTAAAAGCTTACCTCAATAGGTTTGGAGCCCAAACAATTGCCAAATTCTTACTATGCATGTTTGTGACATAGCTGAAAGTTGCCAGCCGTGATAAATGCCTCATCAGAAACTCCAAGGTCCTAAAAACAAACTTCATGTTCAAACCTGTATTTACATGTGATATCGCAACAAACATTAGTTATAAACAGAAGTGGATAGGGCAGGACGTTCAGAAGGAATGTGCCATGCAAGCCGACAGGAGGCACTGCAACCATTCCCTAACCTGTAATGCGGAGGAGGCAACTGCTGGATGACATCATGTATTTTGATCAGCCTCTCCTCATCTGTAGCTGCTGATACTGCCTCCTAAAACCAGGGAAAGAGAGCAGAGGCAAAAGAGGACAATCAGTTTCAGTACTGACCAGTGGTTTAACCCAGACAATAACTTTCAATCCTAGGCCTAGACAGAGCACAGCTCTCTACTAAGCCAAGTACTCAGCCTCAACATTCAATGGTCATGTTTTTTCAGTAATCCCCTGGCTACCTGGAAACATCTGTGTTTTCTTAACCCCAGCCTGTTTCGTCTGTAGATGGACTTCATTCTTGAAATGCTGTAAATCTTCCTGTTCTATTTTGCATTTGGATAAACTCTTAAAGTGAAAAAGTCTTGTATAAAGACATCTCAAACTTCAATACAAAGACTACTTTATATAACTCAGATAAATAATTATTATTGCTGTTCACACCAAGCTAATGCTAACTGTTAATGCTGTTCACATTTTTCTGGACACTAATATTTCCAGTACCTTTGTCAATCATCAAAAATGTGTCTGTGAAAGTGTGCATGATCTGCTTTAAGGCAATATTGTTTCCATGACAGTATTTATTATGTGCTTACTGAGAATTTCTCATAGAGCTGGTAGGTGAGCAGTGGGTTGGGTAGCTCTCGAAAGTAGAGTTTGCAGAGTGATCCCACACAGTGAATGTCCTGGATGTAAACATCTTTTGTCAGGTCTGGGATCTGCTCAGAATCAAATTCATGTCTAAAGAGAGGAACACATGACAATCAGCTGACTTAAGAAAGGGGTAAATGAGAGCATGTGCTGCTTTTAATGGAAATTAAATGTCACAATTACACTCAGATCCTAATATATGCCAGCAACAACCACATAGCAGGATTTTCTGATTTTGAGATAAACACACAGCTTGACACATAACAGAATGATCTGTTAAACCCACGTCCTTGAGGCACTGTGTATTTCCAGCTGTTTACTGGCAATTTAGAATTCTGGGTACAGTCCAGATTAGATCTACAGAGCAGTGTGCTTTTGTAATTTTCAGCTTTGCTTCTTTCTCATACCGCAGTTTCTGGATGTTGGAGGCAATCCCAGAGAGTCGATACATTCCATCCACAACTCCATGCTTCTCAATAAACTCTGTGCAACTCTTGAGGACCTGGGGAACTAGAGATTGAAAGTGTCAGCTAAATAGTGTGCATGTATTGTTTTTGGTTAAAACCTTTCCTGAAATATAAAGTACAAAATCTGGCAAATAATTATAATGTTCACAACACAAGATCAACAAATGTAACACTATTTGCCAGTATTCTATATGAGTATTGTAGATGCAAATTAAACCTAGCTGTGGCTTACATTTAACAATTAATAATGATTAACATTCTTTTGGGTCAAAATAAAGTTTTTTTTAGATTTCACACAGTACAAATACTGTCACAAAAAAAGCAGCAAATAAAAATACCTGGACACGATTTTTATACAAGATCAATCCATTGTGAAAAACTCACTGTACCAATGTGTAGATCTCTTCAGAATATTTCTGCACTGACACGCTCTTAATCCAGAGACACCAAATGGACTGTGGAATTGGTCTTGCAAAGCTACACCCAAAAGGGGTCCGATCAGGGGAAGGAGTTCAAGGCCAGACATCCCTATCTGGCCTTGAACTCCTAACTACCATTATCCAGATGATGAGTGAGAGAAAGACCCTTTCTGAAGCAGTTGTTCAACTGAATTCCTGACATAGCAGTTTGCAAAGAAAAATCCTATAAACTGATGGTTTTAAATTGGAGGTGATTTTAGGGGAGTGCAGTCTTATTTCCTATGGCATTACTTTAAAATTTAAAGTTCGAGATCTATGAGCAAAATGTCTACAGACTGTCAGAATAATGAGATGTATCATACAGTGATTTATGTTAACTATTGCACTGTTTGAATATAATGTTCAGTGTCCTATTTCTGAATATATGGTCTGATATCAATATTCTGAGACATACACATTCTTAGATTTAGCCTTAGACCTAGTAATAGATGCAAAGCCTCTTCAAGTTGTATGTCACCTTTAAAAAAGCACAGACTGTTGATTTTGGGTGTAGGCATTAGCTCCGATTTTGGAGCTAAGGGTAGAAAGCTGCCAAGGTGCTTTGAACCAATGGAGAAGAAATCGCCAGAAACTGCCTTGCAGACCATTCTATCTTACCTTCATACGCCTTTAAGCCATACAGTTGCTTTGTTAACTAAACCAAGAAGGCATAACCACCTGTAGTGCTGGGGGTTGAATGTGTCTACAAGGCTACATAGGCAGAAATTACCGGAATAAAATGCCAGACCATTCATAAAAAGGACATCATGACCTCTCTTTTATGCAGAGCCATGAGTAATAGAACAAGTTTTAAACAAGGGAAGTGGGAGCTTTAAAAACATACCATCATGCCCTGAGTTGAGGAGGTGCTCTCCCAGGTCACAGCCAAACACCCTCTCCCTTAGGATCCCTCGCTGCTTCAGCTTCTGTTTGGTGGGTCGGGACTTCATGAAGCTACGCAAGAATGTGATCAACTTCCCGTGTTTTTTGGACACTGACAAAGAAATCGAGTTAAAACTTGATGTATCACTCTTTACAATAATCAATGAGACACAACTTTTGACTTTAATATATCTCAATAAAAAATGGTATGAAATTACACAAAACTAAAAAAAAAAGGAACTTCCTAAATATATTAAAAACTGATTCGAACACAGCCCTGACAAACAAAAGGCCATTCTGCTGGAAGATCAGAACTACTGCATTCATCTAGAGGTGGATCCTAATTCCAGTGATTTGGACACTTTGTCCTTTCCTTTTCATGTTACTTAGGCACTTGTTATTCAACAACTGGCAAAGCAATACTAGCCCAAGTTGTCCACCCCTCCCGATTTATGATCTAAAGTGATTTAGACAAGAAAAGTGCAAAGAGCCAGGAGCCCACATAGTGCAACCACCTACCTAATAAGCATTACAACACTAAAAAAATGCTCGTGTTTCAGTTATAAAATAGTTACCACAGTGTGACAGCCAAGCTTCAATTACACAATGTTAGGTTTATTGAAATGTGAATAAATCTTTACAATTATGCAATTCTTAAAGTAGACTACAGTTTTTGGAAATCAAAATGTTTGGTCTGGTATGCTGCTTTTACTGACAAAGTGCTGAGAGCCACAGACATGCAAATGAAATCCAGCAGGCTGCTGTATAATTTGCATGTGCAGTTTCTGGACTAACTGGAGGAAAAAAGGGCAGGGGGATAATGAACAAAGAAATGCCTTGTAGTTCACTGGAAAATGTAAAAGTCTTACCAATAGTACAACAGAATCAGTGTAAAACTGATGCCTAAAAGACAAATGTAGAATACCAAAGCATAATATATTTTATTTTTAAGACCTTTCACAACACTCAAGGTCACTTTACAGAAGTTATTCAGAAATAAAAATGAAAGAAGAGATACATTACTTTAATAAGCATTTATAGTGGATTGTGGATTGTGTAGTCTTCAGATAATCAGGGAGGGCGTTCCACATTGGGGACCTTAAGCGCAGTTAGGTTAAGCACACTATCCACAGATACGGTGGACTAGCTGAATATCTTTAGGCATGATGGTGACTCTCTTGGAGTGTATGGCGCACAGATTCATGTCCTCGAACAGACCCACCAAGTCTCGCCTCGCTGGCTTCCTGCAGGGCCGTGACGGCAGAGCTCTGGAAGCGGTGGTGGGTCTTGAAATCCTGATCGAGCTCACGCACCAGGCGCTGGAAGGGCAGCTTGCTGATCAGCAGCTCTATGGATTTTTGGTAATAGTGCATCTCTCTGAGAGCCACGGCGCCAGGCCTGTAACAGTGAGGTTTCTTCATGCCACCAGTGGCTGGAGCACTCTTGCAAGCAGCCTTCGTGGCCAGCTCCAAGACGCCTTATTACAAGTCGATTTGTGGGCGGTTTGCTTTCTTCTTGCCTTAGTTGTGAAGCGAGATGTTGTTTAGCCACAAAAATAATAGTCAAATTTATAGATTACAGTAAGCCCTCAATTTTATGCAGATCAGCACTCACGGATACAGTCTAACAGATTTTTCTAAGAACTGAACTGTATTACCGCCACCAGTCCAGTGGGGGTAGTAATACACTGAAAATATGTCAACCACCATAAAAAGTAGAAGATGAAGCCTGCTGCTGCACATAGTATTTTAGTGTATTTTAGTGTTTTAATTTTAATTTTAGTGTTGGGGCATATATATGGTTTAAACGTTAAAAATAGTTTTTTTAAATAATTTTTTTACCAAAACATAACGTTTTTTCACTATACGCAGGAGCACTTGGAACATTACCTCCGTGAAAAGCGTCGATTACTGTATACAATACTATGTATTGATCTTATGAATATGAATTATAAAACATTAAAAAATAACAAACAAAAACATTCCAGATGGAGTGGCATCAGTCTCTCCTGCATTCCCGTAACCTAGCAACTTTTCTTTTTAATACATCAAACATTTAAGCTGCTGGTGGCCTAGTGGTTAGGCATTCACCTTGTGACCAGAAAGCCCAGGATCGATTCCCAAGACCGCTAGGCACTGCTGAGGTACCCTGAGCAAGGTACTGTCCCCGCATACTGCTCCCCGGGTGCTGTGTTCGTAGTTGCCCCCTGCTTCACTTAGTGAATGGGTTAAATGCAGAGGTTGAATTTCATGCTGTTCACACTGTGTGCTCTGGTGTGTTCACATATGACAAATGGTCACTTTCATAAACATTATCTTGGCTTTACTTCATTTGCTTGTATGTTCAAGCAGGAATCTAAATCCAAGAATATACCAGGTTGCCAACTGCTTGGACAAACAGCTGTCGCTGAAAAAACATGTGGCAACTATAATGCACCAAAGTTGGAGTTATTGTAACTGTCTAGATCACTGGCCCTCACATTGATTATGTGTGAGTGTATGTGCACTGTGACATAGGATAATGAACAGTAACATTAAAGAACTAACTGTAATCACACTGTCTTTTAAATGCATTCAATTCAGGACGGGTGCAACAGTCCAAGTGTTGACCCTGTCATCAGAAAAGTTCAGTCTGTGATAATGCCACAAGCCTCACTTTCTCTAGGTTGTTAAGGTGCCAGAATCTGTTAGCTGATGTAACAGGGTTGGCAATAGGGATTTCCATCCAAGCATACGGTTATCCAATGACTCTGCATTAGCAGCAGTTTAAAAAGATGTAGTGGCAGGCTTTAAAGGATAACACTAGCCTTCCCCACAGCACTGGTAATCTCACGTGTCCGGGGACTCCTAGCTAGATTCCTAGTAGAACAGGACATGACTAAATTGGTAAGAAACTGGGGGGAAAACATACTAATTTAAAGGACACAATCTTTCATTTAAGTGGAACCCCAATGGGCACTGAAGCTTGACATGCTACATTCTATTCTATATGCTTGAATAAAAAATGAATTTTCTAAAGTTTCTCCATCACATATGTCCTGTTCTACTCTCTTCTGGGCCAGAAAGGTAGCAGATCCCCATTTGCACAGACTGCCAACCCAAGCCAAAGAGACAGGGAATAGGGCCCAGAGAGCTGCAAATGAATGTTAAAAACATCCTAATCACATAGAAACAGACTATTATTATATGAAACTACAGAATATCTAATCTAAGATAATAAGATAATAAAGATAACTAAGATAATAAAATCTTTAACAGCTTGTCTCTCAAAATATGAAAGCCATTCCGGTTTCTCTAAAGAAATCACATACTGTGATCATTTGAGGTAAAATAATGCTGAGAGAAATAGAATACAGATAAGTGACATAAATGAGACTTAAGTTACAATGAAGAGCACATGGAACACCACTGAACAGGCAAGCTCTTTAGGAACTGTCTTAACTTTTGTAAACAAAGAACAAAGAGCTCACATTAACCAAGTATATTAAATATCCTTGATAACACAATGAAAAATAACTCATTCTTACCTGAAAAGGACAAAAGGGATCTTGTCTCAGCACAAATTAAGAATAAGAGTATCACTAAGCAAATGCTCTAGCTTGGCCAACCAGCACAGCAACCTCAACCACAGTTCCATTCACCCGGTGTAAACTTAGTCAACTTTTTTTTCCCCCCTTTTGCATTTTTCCCAGTCAGTATCTGTCCAGCCCCCAGTATCAGCTTTCAGCCATGGAAACTGTTGAGGCGGACTAAGCTAAACCGCTCCCATCACCATGAACAGAGGAAAGCTCTCAGCTCTGTCTACAGTTATGACACACGCATGCGCACGCACACATACCTCTTCGCTCAATCAAAAAGCCTCACTCTTTTAGCTAAATATGACAAGTCTTCTACTGCAACACCAAGTTCTTTTCGGCCAACAATGATCAGGAAAATCTTGTCTTCTATTAATTGCTAGGATCCACAAAACATCTTATGTTGCTTTAGTACTGAAAGCTTAACTAGATAAAACATTTCATGTTATATCCAAACACTGAAGAATATTTTTAGAATTAATCTATTTATATATAATGTGTACCTCTTTGAAATGTTAAACCTGTTTAACACATTTTCAAATTACACGTTCTTTAAATGTTGGATGTCTTTAAATCAATCTTTAATTTTTTTTTCTACAACTGTTTTATGTTATATATTTCTTTCCATTTAATTCTCACTACATTCTCCTCCCTCACACACACACACACAGATAGAGAGAGAGAGGGGAGGGGGGGCTCAGGCAGGAAATGGACTATATCGCCTAGGAGAAGGGGACAGTTATTTCTATGTGTTCCTTAAAGAATATCTCACAGTCACATTCAGCTGCCTTGGCTTGTTAAAGCAGACAGCTGGCCTTTGTTCGTATGAGAGGAAGATGTTGCTGCTCCACAAGTAGGTGAGAGATCCAAAATGAGAAAAACCTGCTCTGATTGCAGGCTAAACTTACTCTAAGTAGATCTCCAAACATAACACTGTGTGTGTGTGTGTGTGTGTGTGACTATCTGTGTTTGTATATACAACATTCTCATAATTACATTCTGTGCACTGTTTTAACCCACGTGACAAACATTTGCAAGGATTAACCATTTACCTGGAGCATGCCAGTCTTAAGACAGTCACACCAAGTGAATGATTCACAATGCTTTGCCAGAACAGACAGACATCCTACTGGGGAGCTGAAGAAACACCTGTATTTGAACACACTAGGGTAGCCTAGAAAAATGTGGTATTTCACATACTAGTTCATATTGTCAGAGAACAAAGGTGGAATTATTTTATAGACATTCAGAGTTTAGTGAATCACCTTTGTGATGGTGAATGAACAGAATAATTAACCCAAAGCATAGACTTGCTGCTTAGGGGGACATTAAATAGCAGTACTGGAATCATGGGTATAATGCCAGAATGTAGGGCAGATTAGAAATAAGAAAACATTGACAGAGGGAGAAATTTGGGCACAGGTAGTTTAACTGTTGACTTGGTCTCAATAAAATGCAAATCGCAGACAAAGACATTCATACATATTATGAAAGAGGAAGCATAAAAACAAACAAAACAAATGGAAAAAAAAAGTCAGAGTGAGTGAAGAAGTAAAAAAAACACTTTTCACACCCAGCTGTAGGAAAACTGCTGGGCAGTAATTATGAATGTTCATATTCCAATATTTTCATGTTTACTGGTATTTAAAAATGAATTCATGCTTCATTTATGCTAAAAGGATGTCCAATTAAAACTAACCTAATTTGTTCCTATTTTAGCATGGAGAAGGACTTTTGTGAATCTATTGATATTAGGGATGCACCAAATATTCGGCCACCGAAATATTTTAACGTGCCCGAAATAGTGATGAGGCAGATTGGATTACTGTCTGCAGTTTGGGCGCATTTGGATATAACTAAAGGGGGTTCTCCACTGACTAGAAACAGCTTGGTTCGGTTCAACTCTTGTTCAGTTTGGTTTCGGACTGTCACGGGGCTGTTCTCAAGGAGTGAGGCGAGGCACAGAGCAGGTTCCATCATTTAACTAAAACACAAGACAGCTGACAGGGCAAACACCGACGCGAACACAGAACGTCAAAATAAAAGTTCCTACAACGAGACTCTAAGTGCGGCCTCCCGTGGCCGCTCTGCCGTCCTAACACGGACCTTCAGTGTTCTACCACAAGTTGAGGTGAACAAACTGGCATCATTACAATCGCCAGCATGGATGAAATCTGAGGGGTTTTATTTCTTATGCTTGGTTTGTGGCTGTTTGACACCAAACAAAGACAATTGGCTTACCAGACAAGGCTTAAAGAAGCAATATTAGCGTTAGTTACCGCTAATGCTAACGTTCAGATTTTAGATACAGAAAAGCAAAAAAATGAGTAGAGTTAAACTGAACCGAGCTGGTACCAGTCAGTGGAGAACCCCATAAGAAAGACACCCGGAAAGCCATTTTTTAAAGCGTGGAATGCCGAAATTTCTAGAGAGGTGGATCCACAAAGGCACAGAGTATGAAGCACATACGAGAGAGCCCCTTAGAGCACACCCACTCCGCCTGTGTTTTTGAAAAGGCAAGAAAGTTTTCAAGTGATTAGTTTTCCATTGGCTGTGCATCTCTGTTGTAATACATTGATTTGTTAAAGGACTCCAGAGAATGTTCTACTTTTCACCAGTTTTTAAAACAAAACATGTTCTGAACACACTTTGTTCATGCGCTTCATTCAGAATATTAAAATGCACTTGAATATTTGTTTCATAAGAGAAGATATTTAATTGTATAATATTTCATCTATCTTACTTTTAGGCTATCCATGAGTGGGGCCAAGTAAAATATTTTATTACAAATGATATTTTATATTGTGCTAAGGTTCATAGTTTTGTAACAGCTTATTTTAATAATTTAATAATAATTTCTTTCAGTGTTTCAGTTTCAGTTTTCAGCCAAATGTTTCCTCATTTTGGTTTTGGTCAAAAAAAAAAAATTTTTGGTGCATTTCTAATTGATATTTATAAAAAATGCTTTAAACACTGGTGCAAAGCGTTTATTGCCCAGCACTAGAAAAATGCAAGAGCGCAGATTTCAAGCATGTGGCTAAGTACAATGAGAGTTCCTATATGGAACACCCACTGTGGAATTACTAGAATGATATTAGATTAGATTAGATTAGATTCAACTTTATTGTCATTACACATGTACAAGTACAAGGCAACGAAATGCAGTTTAGGTCTAACCAGAAGTGCAATAAGCAGCAATTACAGGATAAAGGTATAAGTTATAAGTGCACGTAAGGTTATATGTACAAGGAGAAACAGGATGATATATACAGATGGATGTAAAATGATGAGTGCGCAGGTGCGTAACCTGCAACAGCATTTCACGACTGCTCCGTGTAACGTCTTCGTGTTTTGTGTGTTTTTATAGCCCGTGCTTTGTAAACTTTCTTTTAACATGTTAGAATTAACTTCTACAAGCTGTGCCCTCCAAAGGAGGAGTGAAGGGTCGAAGTAAAAGAGCAGCAAGGAATGGACAACAAACTGTACAGCGGAGGAGGCGATATAAAGCTTATCTCCCTTCCATTGTCATGAGCAAAGTGAGGTCGCTGGACAACAAGATGGACGAGCTCAAGGCGCTTGTAAGGAACAACAAGGAATTTTGGTGAGTCGAGTATAATGTGTTTTACTGAAACATGGCTGCATGAGCAGATTCCCAACTCTGCCGTGGATGTTACCGGCTTTTCGACTGTTCGGGCGGATAGAACTCAGCATGAGAGCGGTAAGCGCAAAGGAGGAGGACTCGCTCTCTTCATGAACAAGAGATGGTGTCACCCTAATCACATTGTGCTTAAGGAACGCGTCTGTAGCCCGGACATTGAGCTGGTAGCA
>JBBPDH010000022.1:4092804-4106951 GCA_037974565.1 Clupeocharax schoutedeni
AGAGACGCGTTCTCTGGGAAAGTCAGGAATGAGAGAGAGAGAGAGAGAGAGAGACGTGTGCTCCAGAACAAGAGAGAGAGATACAGAAAAAGATAGAGAGACACGTGCTCCGGAAAAGTAACGAACAAGAGAGAGATACACAGAGAGAGAGGGTTGTTTGCCCTTTCATGCGAACTGAATTTCTTTCCGTTTTCTTCACAGGCACAGGCGCAGCTTTTAGTAACGCAACGATATTGTCACGTTCTCACGAGACCTGACGCATCTCGCAAGACAAATCTGATCTCGCAAGATCTCATACCATAAGATCTCGTCACACTCCTACCCATCTCAGCACAGCAGTTACACTGTAATTGTAGTTGCATGTTGTTTTTTTGTGTTTCAGATACAGTAGCTACTAAATTTGGAACATTTTGCCCAGTTTAATTAAATAAATTTCTTAACACAATGTCACTTCTGTGTAAAGAACCGCCCACCATTCAAATAATGTTCAACTTTGGTCCACTGATTAATCCTAATGGAATTTTGTTCATTAAATTTGTATGGGGTTTCCATGATAACATACTTAAGTTATACTACCCCCACAGTTGTGGCAGTGGAGGTCAGCAGGGTGCATAAATTAAGGTGTGTTCGCGCATGTGAGACAGGCAGGGGCAAAAAAAGGCAAGGGTCTCCTGTGAGTGCAGCAGGGAGAGAGTTGTGGGTCCACGACGTGCCACAAAAACCGTGCCCAGCAGCACAGATGCACACCGAGATCCCCACTGCAGAATTAACTTGTGTTCATTGGTGTACAGTTGCACTCTTAAATGTAAAGGTGCAAACCACAGTGACATTTGAGAAAATTCAGGCTTACAAGTAATGGCTCTTTAATGATGCTACAAAGATTCTTTACTAATTAAATTCAAGGTTGGAACCATTTGGGAACCTTTTTTTTAAAGAATGTGGACCTGAATGAATATGTACATAAACATTATATGTTAACTCAACGTTGGGGATTTTGCTGTGTCAGAGCATGCGGGCCAAGCCAGCACACACTGCTGCAGAAGGTGCAGGCACTCACTGAGGACTTGAAGGTGGGGGCTTGTAGCTGCTCCCATCTGTCCCCTCCCAGAAGGGCTCTATGCCAGGCAAGGGGGTTAGAGGAGTCCTGCGGTGGAAAACATAACAGAAAAAGGAGGAAAAAGAAAGGAGGCAGGGTGGATGAGGGCCATCAGTAAACTTCAGCTTCCACAAAAACCAACAGAGCAGGAGACAAAGAGTGACAAGGAAAGAGGTAGAGCAAAAAGAGAAAAAGATCTAAAAGACACATAAAATATGCCTGAGGGCACTTTGGGTAATTCTGCATTTACTACATTATCCCATTGATTATTCTTCACACATTTGATGGTCTGGACACATATTGCTTGTGGCAGTGAATTCAGGTTCAATTGAGCAGTGTGCTCCTATCACCTGACTGTGGCTTTGGAGAACACAAAGACCAACATTCTCCAACAAACACTAGCATTCTAATGTTGCCAGTCCGCTTTATACTGTGACAGGGTCAGTATGACCACCCAAATGAGCTAGTGTGAAAAGGATGAGGGAGGGGGGCAGTGTAACAATGTGGGAGAATATTTTCGCTCATTGTAAAAGGCATGTTTCCAAACACTCTAGAACAATATGAAAGGAGGTTAACGCTAATGACTGAAAATGAGAAGTGGGAGTCAGAGAATGAGCATGGCAGTTCTTGAAAAATGTAATTGAGAGAAAACATTCAAGAGCAGTGAGAACATAGGAGAGCATCTAGAGCAGCATGAATGGAGAAAAACCCTCGTAGTGTGGGTGAATACTGTAGCTGATTGTTATGGGGGGCTGGTATTCTAGAACAGCAAGAATAGGTGACAAGGTTTTAGAATAAGAAAAAGTTCTGGAACAGAGGGAACAGGGAAGAATGTTCTAGAATAGAGGAATGGAAGAGAAAGGGTGGGGTAAAAAAGGGAGAAGGTTGTGAATGAGTGGAATCCAGGAACAATGAGAATGGAGAACGTCTTAGGGCAGCATGAATAGAGGAAAATGTTTTACAGTGGTGTGAATGGGGAGCAATACTGCAGTGAAGTGTAAATGAGGGAGGACATTCTAGAAAAGTCTGAAAAGGGAAGAAAATGTTCTATACTCTCCAATCAATCACACATAGGTATAACACACTGTTGGACAACAGCAGTTCATATGGGCTTATGACTGTTGACTGATCTTGGTGTTTGAACATTTGTAAGACAGCTGAAACATGTGTTA
The DNA here is from genome assembly GCA_037974565.1 of Clupeocharax schoutedeni. Lineage (NCBI taxonomy): Eukaryota > Metazoa > Chordata > Actinopteri > Characiformes > Alestidae > Clupeocharax > Clupeocharax schoutedeni. The sequence goes on from JBBPDH010000022.1 coordinate 4,095,073, forward strand.
ATTATGGAGCTGTAAATGTTGGCCGCAATGGTAATGCACAGCATTTGAAAGCTACATTATAATTCAGTGCTACGGGGTAGATATCTACTGCTATAGATGACACCCTTTTCTGTCACAACTTTCAGGGAATACCGCAGTCGCGTAAAAATACGTCTCTTTAAAAGCACATCTGAAAAGGATTTTAAAAGTGGGTAGAGAATAAATCTCTTTATAAATCCATAGCGATCTATGTTTCTTTAAGCTGTCATCCCTGTATAAAATCTTTCCTACAGTTTTTCCTCAAATTCTGGAAAGGCTACTCTGACATTGGCCTTTGCACATGATAAGTCACTTCATTAGGTACACCTACCTTGTATTTGCATACATCACACAAAGCAGTGCTGCTGGAGTTTTAACACATATCATTGTCACTGCTTGGCTGACAGTTCACCAACTGAAAAAGCCAACAGTGTTCTATGTACAGAAAGTGACCAGTGATGAAGGACTACGGGATAACGAACATTCTATACTGTGCAGCTCATTTCCAAAATAATGTTTGTCACACTTAAATGTTTCAGACTACCAAACAAATTTAACTATTGGACAATGATATTTCCAAGTAAACACAAAATTCAGTTTTTAAGGGATGATTTTTTTTATTAAGGAAGAAAACAATAGATCACTTACAAAGTAGGCTAAAAGATCCCAAAAAAGGAGGACATGAAACAATCTTAAAAAATTCAGGATTAGATGAGAAACAAAGTAATTGACATCTATCATTCAGGAAAAGGTTACAGAGCCATTTCCAAACCTGTGGGATTTCAGCGAACCACAGTGCGTTCCATTATTCACAAACGGAAATAACATGGAACAGTGGTGAAATTTCGTAGGAGTGGCCGGCCTACAAAAATTACACCAAGAGCACAGCGACTCATCCAAAAGGTCAAAAAAGGTCACAAAATGCCTTAGTTAAGGTCAGTGTTCATGACGCCACCATAAGCAAGAGACCAAAAATGGCCTGCATGGCGGAGTGCCAACACAAAAACCACTGCTGAGTAAAAGAACATTAAGGCTCATCTCACTGTTGCTAAAAATATCTTGATGATCCCCAAGTCTTTTGGGAAAATATTCTATGGACTGATGAAACAAAGGTTGAACTTTTGGAAGGTGTGTGTCCCGTTAGATCTGGTGTAGAAATAACACTGCATTTCAGAAAAATAACATATCAGCAGTGAAATATGGTGGTGGTAGTGTCATGGTCTGGGGCTACTTTGCTGCTTCAGGACCTGGACTTGCTGTGACTGATGGAACCAAAAACTCACGAAGAAGAACGTGCGGCCATCAGTTTGTGGCATCAAGCTGAAGTGCAAATGGGTTCTACAGCAGGACAATAATCCAAAACACCTGCAAGTCCACCTCTGAATTGCTGAAAAAACAAAATGAAGGTTTTGGAGTGTACTAGTCAAAGTCATGCTGTGGCATGACCTTAAAACTGTGGTTCATGCTCGGAAACCCTGCAATATGGCTGCATTAAAACAATTCTGAAAAGAAGAGTGGGACAAAATATCTCCACAGCAATGTGAAAGATGCGTTGGGAATTATCACAAATACTAAATTACAGTTGTTATTTGGTCAATTGCTTTTTCACATGGTGTTTATTAATAAATAAAATAAACACTTAAAAACTGCATTTTGTGTCTACTTCTTTGTTTAATATTGAAATTAGTTTAATAATCTGAAACTTTAAAGTGTGACAAACATTCAAAAAATAAGAAAGCAGAAAGGGGCAAATACTTTTTCACAGCAGTTTATAGGGCAAAGTTTTAGTAGTCATATAACTGCCTTTATTATTATTCTGTTATAATCATTATTATATTGGAGAGGGATTTTTAAAATTGCTGAATAGAATGGATGTTTTTGTAATTTGGCTCAGCCTAGCTATGATGTAAGAGTACTCACAATAGTTAGGCTATCAGTCAGAAATGTTGAACAACAGAGAACTTCTGTTTAATTATGTTTTTGCATGATGCGTACTTTACAGTCCAAAAAGGGTACCACTTCACTGACACCATTTGTATCCTGAAAAGTATACTATTTTCTGACAGACCATTGAAAGAACATTGATGAATGAAAGTGGGATACAATAATAGGGGGATATGGTGCTGCATTACAGAATGCTGCATAACATGACAAAATAACAAAATAACATTTTACTAGTTTTAGGCCGGGACGCACCTTTAGGTAGCAGGGTCAAAAACAAAAGCAAGGTGAAGGCAATCTTTAGAACCAAGGCTAATCAGCGCATGCAAATTTAGCACATGTTAATAAAACATATTAATAAAACAAGTGGTTATCACTGTTACTCAAACGAAGTGCTGAGGTTAAACAAGATCATTTCAGTTCAATGCATCGTTTACCAAAAGTGTTAAAGTATTTTCTCCCAGTACTTAAGAAACTGTTTCATACACGTTCAGTGGTAATGCATCTTACACTAATACATAATATTACATATACAAACACCTCCCCATCTTGTGCAGTGAAATATTTTGCTCTGTTCATTAGGATGCCTGGAACCCCTGCTTCATGGTTTTAGGTTTAAAACATCAATGTTATATGGAGATTTTGTCTACAACGTCCATTCATTGCAAAGACATACATACAGCAACTTGTGCTGAGTTTAACCAGTTTTCATTTGCACAGGGTACGATTTTGTTTTGATAAACACCCATGTGAAGCATTAAAAGACAGAAAGCAACTTCTAAAGCTGTCTAGCTTAGATCAGTGTGTTTACCATTAAGCACTCTGAGGTTTTATCACTAGATTAGCCAGTAATCATAACGGTTCACTCTATCATTGATAAATCAAAGTGAAAAGTGACTATCTGGTCATACGTGAACACACCACAGCACACAGTGTGAACAGTACGAAATACTTCCTCTGCATTTAACCCAACTACGAACACAGCAACTCAGCTACAAGTATTGTGTGTGGATGGTACCTTGTTCAGGGTACCTCAGAGGGGCCTAGCAGTCTTGGGAATCAAACCCGAGACTTCCTGATCACAGGATAAATGCCCTAACCACTAGGCTACCAACTGCCCCAAACTGATGCGTTGCAAGGCATGATAAAAGTTGCATACTGCTGAAACATAAAAACCATGAGTGGATTATTTTAATTTGCCTGTAGACCCTGTAATTAAAACTAAAATGCCTTAGAATTACCATCAAATCAGCTCCACGGGACACTGAGATGAGCCCTACATCTCAAAAAGCAGAGCTAATGAAAGAAAATGCAGCGCTGTTTGTTTTTTCTTGTGCACATGACAGCAATAAATCTCTATGCAGGGCATGTTTAAGGTTTCTGTGTTTTTCATTCTATTGTGTAACTGCAAGTACCGCCACTTTTGAAAAAGAACCGCCCTCTCCCCAAAAGCCCTTTTACCTACAACACATTATTTGTATATAGTTTCAACAGCACTGTCTGTTGCATAATATTACTGTAGATTCTGTTAAAAAATATTACAAATATTTATGAATTTGCTAGTTCTGTACTCCTGTTGATTTACCATATCTGGTCTTGCCCTGAGACTTGTACATTATTGCTCAGTGAGTAGATCTTAATGTCACTTAATGTCCAGGAGTTTTTGCCGACCCATAATTAATTATAATGCCAAAAGGGCTTGGAATGTTACCTAGTACACCTAACTCACTGCATTAGGAAAATGAGGGTGGGAGGAGGCTTAAAGGTTACTTACGGAGTCTCCACACTTTTTCTGCAGTGTGTTATTGAAAGCGGAGGATCTGTGAAAAAACGGCAAGAGCAAAGACATAAGAAAAACAAAGGAATATTTACAAGAAGAAAACAAACCAAGAATCACGTTTTCAAATAAAAAACAGCCCCAAGATATAACTACTACTCTGTGCCTGGGGAGCAGTGTGTGGGGACGGTACCAGCTCATGGCTTAGCTGTCTTGGCAATCAAACCTGGCAATCTGATCACAGGACAAATGCCCTAACCACTAGGCTACCAAGTGCCCCCTGACTGCTACGTTTGGTGATAATAATAATACACACTACAACACATAAAAAGTAATTCTAGAAACTCAGTAATTGTTTTATTTGGTGCATTATTTTATTTGGTGCTTATAGTTCTCAACAAAAAGGTTTGCGGTTAGAGAACTCATTTGCATATTGCAGTCTTTTGCAATGTCAATACTGCAAGCTAATATTGTGTTCATGACTAAGGAATTATACGCAGTGCAGCCTCAGTCTTAAAGCATACTATAAAGCTGGCTTTCTTTTAGCGGTGTGATAGTGAGCAGCAGTGGAATGAACTGCAGCATGTGTGTCAGGCCTGGATGAGATGGGAGAAGACGTTTGAACTGTGAGGGCACTACTGACCTCGTCTCCTCTTGAGCTTGCGCCGCCGCTGCTTGTTGACGAAGCAGGCTGCCAGCGTGCTGAAGAGGATAGCTGCTGCTAGGAAGCAGATGGTGGCTACAATGCCTGCCACCACCGGCCGCGCCAGCCCTTCGTCTGGCATGTCTGGCGGCGGGAAGAATTCTGACAGACACAAAGGGTCATCTTAGAGCAAACGCACTGGCACAAAACACAGAGGAGGCAGTTCATAGCAAATATAGGCCATATCATGATGTTTTAATAAGGAAGATATTCCATATACATTGCTAGGGTTTTAATCACATTAAAAGATATTTGTTTTATAATTTTGACAAATGCACTCTTACTTTTTTTTAGAATGCAACAGGTTACTCTTTACGCAATGGGTTACTGTTGCCGTTACTCTTGGCTTGCTCATCAGGGGCACACATTAATTAACACACAGTCACACTTCACATTTCTTCACATTTATTTCATTTTGTAAAGCTGCTTTGTGACAATGACCATTGTTAAAAGCGCTATATAAATAACATTTAATTGAATTGAATATTACAAGTTTTAGGCTGTACTGACATCGTTACCTACCAGCAGAATGAAAAGCACGGTGCTTTTTTTTTTATTACCTGGACATCATTATAATTATAGTGTATGTATCAGGGAATTAGAAGTTTAAAATCTTGGTAGAAGTCTGATGTCAGGAATGCACATTGTTCACATTTACAAATACACATTCAAAAGACATCTGGAGTATAATTCTAAGGTGGACATGTAAATTGGAAATGTATAAAATTAAAACATGATTGAAAACGTATTTCCCCTTTCTGTATTCCAACAGGGCAATAGCTAGACTCAATATAGCGAACCCACCCTGGTCACACATCCAAGGCTATGTGATTTGCTTCAGAAAAAAAAAAACAGCTTTCCCTTCTTTGAAGGGAAAGTGCTGTTTCACTGACACAACCCCTGTGCAGGAAGCCAAAAATGCATGTTAGCAGACATAAAGAAATTTTAAAAATTATACAGCACAGCAGATTTTCAAAACCAGGTCTATTTCTCTGAGAGCCCAGTTAATGTAGTCACTGGTCAATACTTATCTATAAAACTCAAATATCAGTAATTTACACCACATATGAACAATTGTGTTTGTTTTTTTCAACTTAGGACCTAAGAACTATTGTCGGCCAAAGGCAAGTATCTGTGAGAAAGAGGCGGGTACTCATCTTCAAACTGTACAAAAAAGCGCCCATTTTACATTTCAGTAATGTAATTCAGATGATATCCAGCAGGTGACAGTACAGTATCAAATAAATATAAGTTCCCACTGAATCTTATTAAATGACCTCTAATATCTGAAGAAAACATGACAGTTGTACTTCAGTGTGTTACAGGATTTTAAAAATGTATACTTATACTGATAGTTATTTTTACAGTTCTGTATGAGTGGACTGTTCTCCACTGACCTGTACTGGAGACCCCAACTATGTTACTGGGTTCACTGATGAGGTCATCCATAACTGCCATAACTCTGAACTCATACCACGCATCCTGCGGAAATAAAAACAAAACCAAACACACACATACACACACACACACACACACACACACACACACACTAAGTAAACTTTCTCTAAGTAGTTAAATAAACTTATATTATTCTATATATAAATCAGCTATTCTTGAAAAAACAGTAATTAAAATGAACTAATGTACAAATATATTAATGTACTATTTTGCAAAATGTTATCTTACAGTTTTATAATTCAATAGTCCTACCTAGGTCCTAGTGCCCCTTTCGGTCTACACTTTTCTGCAGTTGTTGCTCCTACTTGGGACCATGAAACTAATCAGTGTCTTATAGCCACTTGAAGAGTGCTGGCAGAGGGAACAGTTTTGAAAGGCTTTTTAAGGGTAGCACATAACCTTTTTTTATATCCTTGCTGTAATATAGAACAAGTAAGCATTATGTAAATATGCAGTGTGACAAAGCACTGTGCTGCTTATGCAGCACACCCTGCAAAAAAAAGATGAATCTGCACATTCCCTGCATAGAGAGGGGCAGAGGTATGAAAATACCAATTCTTGGAGGGGGCACACACACTCACATGCTGTTTCAGCTGAAAACAAGTATACCTGGATTAGATCTCTGGCCAGCAGTTCTGTCTCTCCAGCAGGGATTGCATCATCCAGGACATCCCACCTCTCCCCGAGGCGAAACTCCATGATGTAATGATCGATTGGCGACGTATGATTGGCTGGAGGGATCCATGTCAGTAGGACTCCCTGTTGTGTCCGGTTCGCTGTGAGGCACCGTGGTGGGGTAAGCAGCACCAGTGGTTCAGGGGTACTTATAGGAAATACTGTAAAAAAAAAAAAAAAAAAACATGAGCATGTTTTAATTAATCCTTAAATTTTTAATTAAAGCACACATAAGGCACCTCTGAGTAGCTACTGAAAGAATGAATGGCAATTAAGCTGGTCCCTACAATGTTTTACAACATGTATCAATTCAACCATCTTTATCTTGCCAACAGTGTTTGTAAAGGCCATCTGTGTTTTCCTACACAATCACAGAGAATACCTTATATTGTTACTTTCAGTTTTAATTATTTTTTTCTTTAATTAGCCACCATTGATAATGTTCACAAGTCTATAACCATTACATGTCTATCTGATACCATGTTACTTGTTTGGAGCTGCGAGGTTCAGACAGTGACAACGTATTGCAGGCACTAAAATGACAGTGTGCTCAAACTGACCTAGAGTGTTCACAGTGACGACCTCGCTAAAGGGGCCTGTTCCCAATTTGTTCTGGGCCAGGACACTGAACTGGTAGGCCCTCTCAGGCTCAAGCCCCTGTGTTAGCACCCAGTGCTGCCCGGTGGGCACAGGCATGGAGAGCCAGTCATATGGACCCAGCCGCTCCCTCTTCACCCTGTGAAATGAACCATACATGCACAAAACAAGAAGTCAACTCTGAACTTCAACACACTCCCATACACTTATACATACAGATAACGTACAGATAATGATCTACATGACACTGATGAAAGCATTGCCTGCAGCTAGACACATTCTCAAAACAAGAAAGCCAATTTAGCTTGGGGTAAGAACTTGGTGATATCTAGTAGTGCAGAAGAATCTGCCAGTTTACATGAATGAGAAGAGCATGCATCTGGCAGTGGGCTTTATGACAACTAATATCTTAAAAGCAACTTTTCATTCTAAAGCAGTAGCTCTGTAATGCTCATGTCCTTTGTGAGCAGAGGCTATGGTAATGTAAACCAGAATAAGTGCATTAGTCTATATTTGGATGAGTCATGAAATCACAAAGGTTTCTCTTGAAAGGATGTACAAATAAACATAATCCCAATTGACAGGTGTGTGCAGAGGACGGTGATTGTGCACAGGATGGGGCAGAGATCTAGGAGGGACATAAATCAAAGTGTGCCTACTGTGCGCTTACTCTCAGCATGCTTTCTGGTCTCATATACTGCCCATGGCGTGCATCAACCTGAGCCTTATTTCACCACCATGGTCATTTATTCCTCACAGTGTTGAGGGGGATATTATGAGTATCAGGTGCCCCATTCTGCTGATGTAAACTCATATGTAGTTTATGTCTGCTTGTTCATAATGCAGAATTTCAGGGATTCCTGGTGGTTATATATTTCACCTTATTTTTCATAGCTGTGGTGTGTCTCTTAGAGGGGTATGCATGGGTCATCAAATTAGTTAACCATTTCAGTGTGTGTTTGACAGGGTTCTATGTTGCACAGTTATTTGTAAATTCTTGGTGCATTACTGATGTACATTTTCTTGCCATTCTCTGAACATGGCTATGTGTATATCTAAATACCTGAAAATGGATATGTGAATACTGAACTGGTGGTGGGCATTTTGAAAGGTTTGGTAGAGTGACCATTCATGCTGAAGCTTTAAAGCAGGGGTCACGCAGCTCCATTCTTCAACTGACACTTTTATTCAGCTCTTGGAAGAGACCTATGCTAAGGAGAGGCACCCACTGTGTACAAATTAGGCCAGAGTAGGTTTATAAGTAGGCTTAAGTCAACCATACAGGGAAATCATTGTGGGTGGTTATCACAGTGTCTGGGACTTATTCAAATGGAAATATGTGCACACTTTGGTATATGGGAGTAAGAGTGATGGTCTTAATCTGGTGGGTGGGGAGGGCATATAGCAAGAATATTGATGCTGATGCTGTCCTTTATCAGTGGCTCTCACTGCAGCTCAAAGCCTCGAGCAGCCTGTTCAGTCACATACACACTAACATGGAGCATGATGTCAACATATTTTACTCTATGGTCAAACACTTGAGTGGTTTTTAAGTTAGCTGAAAAAGAATACAATTATTTAATACCTATAGCCCTAATAAGCATTATGCTACTGTATATTGCCTGATGACTGATAAATAAATAATATGCCTAAGGTACAAATAGATTAATACTTAAAATATTTAGAATGAAATGTGTATTGTATATACAATACAAAATGCTCTTATTCTTGCACAAACACAGGTTTTGCATTCCTCACTTTGTACATGCCACAATTATTTTATTTAGCAATGTTATCTGCTTACAAGACAAATAAGCACTGCAAAGCAGGTTTTCATTCTATAGAGTAGAAAGCAAAGGCAGCTATAGAATGCTGATATTCATTGTGAATATCATTAGGGACTGCGCATTGCAGAAGAAGAGCTGGGACAACACAGGCAGCAGACCAAGGAGCGAGAATGAGAGAAAGAGAGATAGTGAGAGAGAGCGTAAGAGAGAGAGAGTAGATAAATAGAGGATCAGTCACAAAACGTGCTGCTTGTTAGTCAGACTGAGGCAAGAGATGGATCCAGACATTCTCACAGCAAAAAACATCCCAAAGCACCCATTAAGAACAATTCTACCTAATCATCACAAACATGATTTTGCAGCATTTCTTACCCACATTTTTTGTATGAAAGGACATTCTTTAGCGTTATACTTACATACGGGCCACATTTATATGAATCACCTACTGTAGCACAATGTATGTGCTTCACTGGACTAGAAGAGGGAATATGGCAGAGTCTACACATTAATATGACAGATCCATTTATCTCATTGCCTGCATATTTGATTGTTAAAACACTGTAAGGAGATGGAATTTCTGTGCCTGGGTAATTTAGACATGACCAATGCTTCTCATTGCTGCCCAATGAATCATCTTGTTGATTGACCTTTTTTGTTCAGCTTAAAGCAGTCATTATTCAATGCCATAAGTGTTTATTCTGTGCTGATCAAAACTAAGACATTCACCTTGTAACAGAAGAGATACTAGAAATTGCATAGATCCATAGCTTTGTTATATTATCTATAATTAACAAGCAAGTGGTTTAGTTCATCTTACCCAGCCAGTTTGTAATGTGTGTAACAGAAAGGAATCCAGTTGCAGAGTAAGAGCTGAGAATATTTAATAATAAAGTCCACCAAGCAAAAGAGAAAAACCAAGTCCGTAATCCAAAGAGTCAAAAACCAGTAAAATCCAAAGAAGGTCCAACACGATAAGCAGGTAGTCACAGGGCAGAAAAAGGTTCGAAAACACAGAACAGGCAAGTAGAATCAGAAGGCTCGGTAAACAGGACTAGGCAAGTATACTTCGCACTGCAGTTCTAGTTGTTACAGAATACATGTCCTGCCCTAGTACTCTGGTGATGCCGATCTTGTCCTGATTGGTTTGTTGATTACCCTGGAGTCCTGTTCCAGATTGGAATGCTCAGTTGATTCAGCTTGCCACTCCACTTCACCTCTCATACCAGACTTTAGAGTATCCCCACCTCCACGGGCGACCCCAGATGCCCTAGGACGACCGTGTTGACGCGGCGCAGGCCGATCAGAGTGAGACGCGTGAAAATCTGCAGCAGTGACCCAAGACTGCTCCTCAGGACCATAGCCCTCCCAGTCGATAAGGTACTCCAAACGCCCACCACGCTGACGAGAGTCAAGAATGTCCCGAACGCGGTAAGCAACCTCACCATCCAAGTCAAAGGGAGGCAGTGGAGAGCGATCCATCCCGGGAGGGTGCATTGGACTGTAGACCACAGGTTTCAACAGAGACACATGGAAGGACGGTGTAACACGGTGAAGGACTTTAAAAGGTCCAATGAACCGGGGTGAAAGTTTCTTTCAGAGGTGGTGCAACCGCAAGTCCCGGGTGGATAACCAGACCCATTGACCAGGATGAAACATAGGAACAGGATGCCAGCGATGATCAGCATGCAGTTTCTGCTGATGAACAGCCCTTTGCAGGTGAACGTGAGACTCCTCCCAAACACGACCACACCGATGGAACCAGTCATCCACAGCAGGTACTCCAGCTCGTTTGGTAGAAAGGGAGGCTGATAACCTAAAACACACTGAAAAGGCGACAGTAACTGTGAAGTATGTCTCAGATAGTTCTGTGCATATTCCGCCCAAAACAGATACTTTGCCCAGGCACTCTGATTACGTAAACAATGAGACAGAAGAAACCTGCCTATTTCCTGATTCAGACGTTCGACCTGCCCGTTACTTTGTGGGTGATACCCCGATGTTAGACTCACATTGACCCCCAAACATGAGAAAAAAGCCTGCCAAACCCAAGAAGTAAACTGGGGACCCCTATCTGAGACTATATCCTCAGGGATGCCAAATAGGCGAAAGACCTAACGAGCCAGCAAATCCACAGTCTCCATAGCTGTAGGCAAACCCGGCAACGGAATCAGTTGACACATCTTCGAAAAGCGATCCACAGCCACCAGGATAGCAGCCTTCCTGTCTGATAAAGGCAGATCCATGATGAAGTCAATGGTGACATGTTACCAGGGACGTTGAGGTATAGGTAGAGGTTCCAGGAGGACTGCAGGCAGCTGTCGGGGGGTCTTACATTGGGCACAGATAGAACAGGACAGAATGAAGTCAGACACATCATCATGAAGGGAAGCCCACCTCACAGATAAGAGTTGTATGGTCTTAGAAATACCAGGGTGGCCAGAACTCAATGTGGAATGTGCCCATTGCAACAACTGACTATGAAACTCAGGGAGAACAAAGAGTTTCCCAATTGGGAGTAGTCTCAGGTGGAGGATTGGCGTGATTGGACTCCTCAATACGATCCACCAGTTCCCATCTTACAATACAAGCAGGAGGTAAGATAGATGTGAAAGTACCAGACTGATCCTCTTGTTCAAATTGCAGGGACAGTGTGTCAGCTTTCACGTTTTTGGAACCAGGCCTGTACATAACGATGAAACTGAAACGTGAGAAAAACATCATCCACCGAGCTGGCGTGGGTTCAACCTCCTTGCCTCCCATAAATATTCCAATTTACTGTGGTCAGTAAAAACCGTAAAAGGGTGTGCTGTGTGGAAAATATATGCATTTAACAAGATTAGCCTGATATATTTCCAGAACACTGAGTGCATCCTTAGGTCACAGATAGGAGGGGTGAAAAAGGGGGGTAGCATGCATCTGGAAG
>JBBPDH010000022.1:4127315-4138652 GCA_037974565.1 Clupeocharax schoutedeni
TTTTTGGAGGCCTCCTGCCGCCCCAGCCTTGGACTTGTGTGGGGTCCCTTTTGTTTTGTTTGGGTCATGCCGCCCTCACTTTTGGTGTTGTTTCGGGGGGGTGGGGGTGGGGGGGGGGTGTCCTGTTCTGTTTTGGGTTTTGGTGGTGGTACTGGGCCGCCCCAGGAGGTTCACCATTAGAGGGGGGTACTGTCACAACTGAGGGCCAATGATGGCCACTGTGCTTTCTTTTGTTTTTGTCCTGTGCCATGTGGCTTTGTTTTGGTTGTGCCACGTGTTTTAGTCCCCCACCTGTTTCCTGTTTGTCTTCCCACGTGCATCGTATTTCCCTGTGTATTTAAGGTCTGCGTGTGCGTCTTGTCTTTGTTCGATCATTGTCCTTATGTTCCTTAGTTTGCTCGAGTGTACCCTGAGCTCCCTCAATAAAACATGCAGATGTATCTTCCCCCTGTGCCTGCTTACTTCATTCCCCAAGGCAGTTCAGGGTCGTGGGGGTTTATCCTTCCCCCCAACTCTGACAGCCATAACACTGAAGGTGGGTTGTGGATGGTCTTCCAGCAAGACAGTGACCCAAAGGTAGCAAAGAAGAGGCTAAAGAAGAAACACATTAAGGTCCTGGAGTGGTCTAGACCAGACATGGGCAAATTACGGCCCCCGGGCCATATGCGGCCCATTGGGCTTTGTAATCCGGCCTGGCGAACTCATCCACGTTATATTCTTAAATTCAATTTTATTATAAAGACTCCTCAATCATTTTACTTAGCTGTAATTCCCATCTTTCCAGCACATGCCGCACTCCGAAGACATTGACCCTTGAGTGTGATGCGTTACGGTTACTCTCTGCTTCATTTTGCCGCTTTGTACTTTCAGCCATTCAGTAAAAATGAGCGGAAAGAAAGAAAAGAAAAGTAGACAGTGAGTGCTGAGTGTTCAATAAAGAGTGGACAACAGAATATTTTTTGAAACCATTTAGAAACCATTGCGGTCCGCGAGTCAAAAATTTTGCCCACCCCTGGTCTAGACAGTCTCCAGACTGCAGTCTTATAGAAAATCTGTGGAGGAGCTGAAGCTCGCAGTTGCCAAACAGCAGCCAAGAAACCTAAAGGATTTAGAGAGTTTCTGTAAAGAAGAGCGGGCCAAATTCCCTTCTGAGATGTGTGCAAACCTGGTGACCGACTACAAGAAATGTCACTGCTATGCTCGCTAACAAAGGTTTCTCCACCCAGAACTAAGTCGTGTTTTGCTTGAGTATTAAAAACTTATATCACTCAGTGAAATGCAAATCAATGTATAACTTTTATGTAACATGTTTTTTATTGATTTTTGTTTGATATTTAAATTTTTAAACATTTTCCAGGTGCTTCAGACTATGCAACATTTCCATGTTTTAGAGCACTCAGTGTTTTGGGGGGTCTGTGATCATCTTTACTTAAGAAAGATGGGTTTATTAACTTAAATATTAACTTTTACCATAGTATAATTGGAAATGTATCTGATATTGAATTGTGGGTTCTATCCAGCCTAAGTCAGGTTTCTTGTCATCTTGTCATTCTTTCTCACTCTATTGCAGGGCCAGGCAAAAAGACAAAAGAGTATTTTTCAAAGGGCTCACACAGACTGCTGGTGCTCCCCTCACACACCACACACATGCACAACCAACAACAACCACTACACACAGAACAAGACAGCAAGATGAACTACGCAGATTTACAAATCCAGTGACATCAATGCACATCCACAATAAGCAAAAGCTGACTGCATTCCAGTGTAATTGTAGAATATCCATGATCCTTACATTTCAAAGCAGATGCTGCAGCAGAAAGACAGAGCATGCTTATGAATTTTTCTAGGGGTTAAGAGTTCTTCACATCATCCAGGCAGTATGTAGGCATTTTTCCAAGCTATAGCTTGAGCTTCAGATAATGTACTGCAACTAGTTTGGGGACTGAGGGTCTGGTGCCCAGGCACCAGAAGTCAGCAGAAGCACAGTGTGTGCTGGTCAATAATATGGAGGCTGCAGGAATACAGATCCAGGAGCAGTTTCACTTCACCTTAATGGTGTTGATAATATGAAGTTTCATACTTCCTTATTATTATACTTCCTTTAATGGTTATCCAACTAATTCCCACTTGTGCTTCTCAAGAGCTCTGAAATAGCAGTGTATTTTAAACCATTTAAGCAGGTTTTAAATGTAAAATAAAAAATTTAAAAAATGTAAAAACAAAATTGATTTTTTCAACTTCAGTCCCTTGATGACAAAATAAGGGGTAAGAGAAGTTTTTAACTGAGGGGAAAGCAGAAACTCACCATTCACTGTGAGGTGCACCCAACTGCCATTGTGAAAGGTGTCATATTGTTGCTCCAGCATCAGAACCTTACACTCATACCAGCCCTGGTCGTCTGAGCGCACTCTCTCAATTCGTAGAGATGACTTTCCATGCAGGCTAGCTCGACCTGTGAGGAAGGGATACAAATACATCTCATCAACTCAGTACTTGAAGCCCGATCCTATTCTACTCATACTTAATGGCAGCATTAGTGAAACAAATATTGTGTGTAATATGACCCCCAAGTTTATGATATTTAATAACATTTTAATTACATTACATAATTGTGTGTTTCTGTGTATGTTTGTTGCAATAACAGACTTTTTTATTATTTGATTATTATCCTTTATTATTTTTGGAGGTAATTAGAATTTAGTAACTGTTACATAAGGTTTTCAAGACATGACAGTGAATTTTGAAGATAGACTAAAGAAACATAAGAAAAATTAATTTTGCTTATGCTTAATTTGTTTGAAACTGAGTAAAGAGCATTTACGCCTAAAAAATTACACAAAATTGTGATTTAATTGGCCATTCTTGAAGGCATGTAATTGCTGCTGAATTTTGGTTATCTATTACAGCCATTTGGTTGAGGGTGCCAAATGGTTATTCAGGAAATATTAGTAAATGGTAAGCAACCCAATTTTTTTTATTTTAGGTGAAGTGGTTTATGAGGCTATAATATGTATCAGTTGTAGCATGATAAATTATATTACACCATTTATGTAAAGCAAGAGCAGAGCTTCATTAAACTTGAATAAATAGTCTGAAATGTCCATATACTTTCAGGTGCCACTCCAAGTCATGAGTTGGTTAAAGTAACTCTCATCCACTTCTCAAATAAAGTCACAATTGTATTATGTTTTATTACAATAGTGTCAATATAACATGTACTTAACAGAATTGTGCTATAAACAGATGTAAGTCATTGTTATTGTAACAGAATCTGGTAACTTTACAAGAGAAAGTTTTAAATTTAATGCTTGTAATCTAACAAGGTTTCAGTCCAAGTAATTTTGGACCATTTATTTTGTGCAATTCATCAATTATATTTTCAAGGGAAGCTACAGTTGTCGAGGTTACAAGGTTTTAAAATCTCAGTGAAAGTGTCTATCTGTGTCTTGCATTGGCACTTCCATGTGATTCTATGGTTCAGCAAGAGTATTAATGATGGCAGAGCTCTAGATGTTCCTCCCTTTCACCTCTCCCATGCTGACACAGAACTGTCAAGGGCCTGTATCATTATAAGTCTACCAAGTTCCATTTCTGACTGCCATGTCCACTGAGAGCAGCCAGTAGCAACCTACACAAGCAGCTCCACGGACCAAATACGTCTTCACTTTCAAAAAAGTAGGGCAGCTTTAGATTACTGCAATAAGATGGCATGATGTGTGTTTGTCACAGGAACCAATCAGGTGACATGCAAGGGTCCCTAGGTATATAAACAGGAAATAAGTAAATCCTGGTTGTTCATTCATTGAGTCCTATTCACCTTACCCTGCCAACTTCTACTCAGGATTCACATGAATACTCATTTACCTTGTGTGCATCAGCGTGAACGGTGGTTCCAGAGGGAATCCTTACTCTGCCTTAGAGCGTTTGCAGAACAAAGTGCGTGTTTCTACTAACCCTCTTGCTTTCATCTGCGCTTGGATTCATCCATCACTCCACATGCGTGAACTCCAGGCAAGGTACGTTCTTGTTCACTTCACCATTGTGACGGAATAAATGAGCCGGTCGTAGTGAACCCAGCGGACTGGTGCATGCCAGTGTTGTTGGTTAATCGACAGGGAGTTGAACTTGAGAATCTGACACAAGAGAGAAGTGATCTCAGCCATCGGGTTGCTCTCTTCCTGTCTAGATGCCTGTCCCGACACCTCCTTCCACAACATCATCAGCAGCACGTGTTCAGCCTGAAATGTCAAAACCAGAGAAATTGTATGGGATAGACTGGCGGTGCAATGTATTTCTAACTAATCTGTCTCTCATTTTTGAGGTTCAGACAGAGCGATACCTGTCAGACAGAAGCCTATTGCACTTCTTGTCTCCCTTCTCACAGGACAGGCAGCCGAATGGGCAGCAGCAGTCTTGAAGACGGATTCTGATGACTGTTATTGCTATGGGAGTTTCACAAACCAACTCAAGGCTGCGTTCCAACATCCAGACAGCAAGGTGGGGATCACATGGCATCTATACCATCCGTGTCAGGGAGACCATCCGGTGAGTAACTATATAATGGAGTTTTGCACCCTCGTTGTTCAGACTGCATGGCCGAATCCGCCCTCCGTATGGCCTTTTATGCATGGCTGGCTTCCCATATTAAAGATCAATTCATAGGACTAGAGCTCCCCAAAACTTTGGAGGGCATTATTCAACTGTGCTTGTGGATTGATCAGCGCATGAACTCTTGTCACAAGCCTGCTCCCCGTACCCTGCCGACAACAAATCGGGCTATGCCAGTCAGTTCTCAACTCCGGTCAGTTCTCTGGACTTTCCACCTCCGTCCGACGCCCACTCAGGAGCTGGGTAACCCATGCAGTTAGGGCAGGCTTCCTTGAACCGGGCAGAGTGGGCCTGACACTACTGAGAAGGGCTTATGCTTCCCCTGAACATCATTGTGCTATCTGCCCGCTTTGTCTGAGAAATGGTCAAACCACATGAGCAAGGGGAGGTCATCACCTGGATTGACCATCTCAGCCTCCATGACTCCATGACCGTTTCTTAATTTATGATTCAAACTCACATCCAGCTCAGCCAAAAACAAGTCAGTGTCACAGCTTTTGTGGATTCAGGAGCGACTGGGAACTTTATTGACCATAGGGGACCTCAAGCTGTTGGCCATCAAGTGGGCCCTGGAGGAATGAGGTCACTGGCTTCTGAGAGGCAGTGACCCATTCGTGGTCTGGACCATTCACCAAAATCTATAGGCATCCAGTAGGTGAAACAACTTAATCCTCGTAATCCTCGTTTCGCCTCTTCGTTGGGAGTTGGAAGATCCTGTCCACCAGGGTCAGACTTTGGAGCCCCCTCCTGCAGAAACACCACACACCACCTTTACGACTCTTCGTACCCTCAGGAATGTGGTACAAAACCATTCAGTTTGCCCATTCCTCTGCCATCATGGGTCATCCTGGAGTCCTTCACACTCTCTCCCTCCTCCAGCGGGCCTTCTGGTGGCCCAAGATGGCTTCAGATGTTAAAGAGTACGTTCAGGCATGCGCTGTGTGCACCAGGGCCAAGACTGTGAATATACCCAGTTCAGGAGAACTGCAGTCTCCCCCTGTTTCTCGTTTCCCATGGACGCACATCACGCTGCACTTTATCACCGGCCTGCGGGAGTCCCATGGAACAAACACCATACTAACCATTGTGGATAGATTCTCCAAAGCTGTTTTAGAGCATGTAGTCAGTTTGCATGGGTTATCCAGGGACATCATCTCAGACAGAGTGCCCCAGTTCACAGCCAGGTTCGGGAAGGCCTTCTGCCATCTGATTGAAGCCACTTGTAGTCTTTCCTCCAGGATCCATCCACAGACTAACGGTCAGATGGAAGCTGAAGCATTTCCTGAGATGTATCATTGCAGACCACCAGATCTCTTGGGACCACTCCCTCATTTGGGCTGAACTATCACACAATGTACTCACCTCCTCTGCTACTGGTCTAAGCCCTTTTGAGGTATACTATGGTCTACAACCTCCAAATTTGATCATCAGGAGCCGGAGGTTGATGTCTCGTCGGTCCAACAATTGGTCCACAGGTGTCGGCAGTTATGGTAACAAGCCTGAGATGCCACCCAGGGACAAATCAGTATTACATCCACTAACATCGCCGCCCATACTTTCTGAGGTGATTGTTCCATGTTGATGACAGGGTTTGGCTGTCTACATGTAAACTTCACCTCCACACGGAATCCAGCTGTCTGCCTCTCTCCATGTTCACCCTGTGTTCCAGTGTGTTCCAGTTCTCTCACCTCGTGCCCTTCATTACTCAGTATTTAGTTGACTGGGAAGGCTACAGTCTGGAGGAACAGTCTTGGGTTTATTCTGGATCCATCTCTTTTCCAGGACTACCGTCATTGGATATCCTCTCAGCCTGGGCCATCTGGTTATGTCCTGGAGGGGAGGGGTGGGGGTGTACACTAGATAAATAAACAGAAAATAAGTAGATCCTGGTTGCTCATTCACTGAGTCCAATTCACCTTGCCCATACGAATTCTACACTGGATTACTTGCTTACCTTGTGTGCATAAGTGTGAACGTTGACATTATGGAGGAGCTGTAGAGGTCAATACAGCAGCCTTGCTTCAAACTGCTCTCTCTCTCTCTCTCTCTGGTGTGAGATTATATAACTTCAGTGATCTCTTTAAAGAAGCATGACTATAGATGGTTACTGATTCCTTTCAAAAATACAGACACAGAAGCACTAGATTGCATGCCGCTTTACTCATAAAACTTGGCCAGAAATCAGAGTACATTTTCTTCCTTACCATGTGAAATGGACTGTAAAAAGCAGACAATGCAAGGAAATAAGGAAAATCCCTTCCTTATTTTTGTCTTAAGCTCTGGATTCTATTTGACAAGTGTTGTTTAGCTGTACCTAGCATGCAGTAAATTGAATAGTGGACATTGATTTAAGTTTAGCTTTACAGGTTTAGGAAACAGGTGTGGACTTCTTGAGCACTGACGTAGATCGCTCTGAGAGCATCAGCTAAATGCCGTAAATGAAAATGGTGTTAAACCTAGATGGTAAGAAGAAACCTGATGAATGTGTTTTGAGGGAAAGTCCAAGAAACACAACAATGATATCAAAAAAAGAACATTTCTAATTGTGTACTCCTGTACATTCAGAAACATCGAATCATTGTTGAAAGTTTGTTAATGCTTTTCTTTGACTTTCTTAAGACATATTGCTTACCTTGCGTCTCCACAGCAAGTGTAGAAATTGAAACACATTGAGATTTTCATGCTCCATGAGCAATTGAAACTAATAGAATGTGCTTGTGGATAGTGCATGTGTGTGTAGAAACTCTTGTTAACATGAAGTAAGATGCAGTGTAAGTAAAAATAAATTATCATCATCATTATTATTATTTTTATTATTATTATTATTATTATTTATTATTACTGAATTATTTTACAGCCACACCAAAAAAGAAAATTGAGATCCAGTAAGGAGTACTTGATAGGGAAAATATGCTATGCAAGTAAATAATTTAAGATACTTAAATACGTGAGATACTATAACGTCCCCCAGCCGCAGCGGAACCACCCACGCCTCCTCCAGTACCATGCCTCCGGAACGATCACACCATTCATCACGGCCAGAGAGGTACGGGGGTGATCCAAATGGGTGCAGGAATTTCAAACTGGTCTGTGACTGGGCTTCAATGACGGACAGAAGATTTTGTCCATCATTCAGAGGCTGACGGGGCGGGCTCAGGGCTCAGCCGGAGGGGTGCCCACAACAGACTATGCTTCTTTCAGCCAGCTGTTTCAAACTGTGTTTGATCATCCAGGACAGGGGCGAAGCAGTGGCCTGCGGCTGCTGCAACTCTGGCAGGGCACGCAGTCAGTATGCGACTATGCTATTAAATTCCGCATACTGACTGCCGACAGCAGATGGAATGAGGAGGCCCTGCTTACCCTCTTTCAAGAGGGGTTGAATGCAGACATCAAGACTGAGCTGGCATGTAGAGATGTCAGGGTGGGTCTCGATGAAGTTATCCGGCTGGAAACAGTGCTGGACGTACACCTTCGAGAGAAGTCAGGAGCATCGAAGCCGGCTTGCCGCCTGGTTTCAACCCCCCACCAGAAACCTTCGACCCCATGTTGCTCTGCCACTGTAGGGGTTTATTAGAAAATCGCGCTCCCCCGCCTATATTAATCTACTCTCGCACATTCCAGGAACAATATCTCACACATGTGGCACGTCCTCTCCTGTTTGCTCGAGCACGGGCTGTACGTGAAGGCCGAGAAATGTGAGTTTCACCAGCGGAAGTCACTTTTCTCGGTCAGCGCATCAGCCAAGCAGGGATCACCATGGAAGAAACAAAGGTAACTGCTGTAACAGAGTGGCCAGAGCCCACGTCTGTCAAAGATGTGCAATGGTTCCTGGGGTTTGCTAATTACTATAAGCGGTTTATAAAAAATTATAGTACAGTGGCTGCCCCAATAAACTCCCTCCTCTGAGGCAAACCCAAATCCATCGTGTTTGATTCCACCACCCGGGAGGCTTTCATTAAGCTGAAAAAAGATTTTACTACAGCCCCCGTACTGCCAATGCCTGATGCGGAGTGGCAGTACATGATGGAAGCGGATGCCTCAGAGGTGGGAATTGGGGCAGTTCTGTCTCAACATCATGGCTTCCCCAGGAAATTTTACACCTGTGCTTTCTATTCCAGGAAACTGACTGAGGCAGAGAAATACCACGATGTCGGCAACCACAAGCTGCTAGCTGTAAAGGCGGCATTGGAGGAGTGGTGCCACCTTTTAGAGGAAGCTCGATAGCCCTTCATCGTGTTAACTGACCACCGCAACCTGGAACTTGTTGGGAAAGCCAAAAGGTTAAACCCCAGGCAGGCACGGTGGGCTCTGTTCTTCTCGCGGTTCAATTTCCAGATCTCGTACCGCTCAGGCTGCTTAACCGGCCAGGCTGATGCCCTGTCCCAACAGTTCGGGATGGAGAAAGAAGTGGGGGAGCCTGAGCCCATCCTTCCCCCTCGGTTCTGCGGCTCTGATTCAGTGGGGTCTGGATTCAGAGATAGAGTTGGCACTCGAGGGGTGCACGATTCCTCCCGAATGTCCCTCTGGTAGGGTATTCGTCCCGGAGCCGCTGCTAGGGAAGGTGGTGGAATGAGCTCATGTCACCCCCGCGACAGGCCACCCGGGTGTTTCGAGAACTCTAGAGGTCTTGTCGCGGAAGTACCGATGTCCCAGAGGACATCATGTCAGACCACGGCCCCAGTTCACTTCCAGGGTTTGGAAAGCTTTTTTGGGGCACCTGGGAGCCTCGGTCATCACCCTCAGTCAAATGGTCAGGCTGAGACAACCATCCAAGAGCTCGGCCGATTGCTCAGAGCCGGCCACATGACTGATCAGAATTTCTGAGCTGGGCAGAGTATGCCCAGAATTCGCTGCGCCACTCCGCCACCGGTATGACCCCTTTAGAATGTGTGCTCGGGAGTTAACCCCTGCTGTGCCTGTGGGACCAGAGCGCCACGGACGCTCCAGGCGTGGATGCTTGGTTTCGGTGAGCGGAGTGGGTGTGTGAGGGTGCACACACTTACATCCAGCTGGCAGTTTGACAGTTCAAAGACCGAGCTGACCATCGGTGGAGAGAGGTGCCTCCCATAAAGGAGGGGGACATAGTTTGGCTTTCCACCAGGGACCTCTGTCTGAAGCATCCCAGTCCCAAACTGTCTCCCCGTTACACTGGCCCTTTTTTTAATTCTAAAACAAATGAATCCCATTTCTTTTCCCCCCGACCTAAAAGTTCACCCTGTTTTCCATGTGTCTCTCCTCAGGCCCATCCATCCCGGTCCCCTACATGAGGGCCGTCACACCGCCCGAGGTTCTGGACATCAATGGTACTCCTGCCCACCACGTGCGCTCCTTGTTGGACTCTAGAAGTTGCCAGGGTGGGTTGGAGTACCTGGTCGACTGGGAGGGTTACAGCCCAGGGGAGCAAAGCTGGGTCCTGGCCCACAACATCCTGAGCCAAGAGATGAAGGATGAATGAGCGGCCGGACCGCACAGCTCCACAGCCTCCGGGCCGCTCCCCTCTCCAACATCCTCAGCCAGCACCTGTGAGACGGGGGAGTGTCCCAAGGAATCCCCAGAAGGGGATTTGGCTTACGGAGGGGGGTACTGATGGTCGCCTCGCTCTTTCCCCGTATCCACCGCTCGTCTTCCCCAGAGTTTTAACTTTCAGGCTCCTGTCTTTATTGTTTCCGTTCCTTCCAGCCTCCGGGGTCCGATTCCTTTTGTCCTCCCTTCCCTTTTCCTCCCTTGTTCCCTTTCTAGTCTGCATGTCTCATTTGTACCACTCCCCTCGTCATCATTAATTTCACCTGTCCCTCGTTTCCTTTGAGTTATTTAAGCTCCAGTCCGGTCCCTAGGGTTCCCTATGTCCATATTTGTCTTTGAATGTGTGGTGTGTGCATGGTATTGTCTCATGTTTTATGAACCCTGTGCTGATTTTGTGCTTCTCTGTCTCCCTTTCTCCAGGCTCATCCTTCCATGAGGAACTAATCCTGCCCGGCTGCAGGGCTCTTGTGTCGGGCAGACTTCTCAGATGTTATGTTTCTGTGTTCTGTGATTCCTGCTTGATTCTGTGAACCTGCATTTTGTAGAAGCATGAGCCTTGTCCCCCCTGATGTACTTCTCTGTTTCTTGTTTTTTTTGGGTTTCCTGAGTTGGGGGCTTGTGTTGGCAAGGAACCCTATCTAGCCCAACGTTGGGCTTTAGCCCTGTGTGAAACTGTATCTCATTAAACTACTGTTCCTCACAGCCTTGGCATCCTCCTCTTCCCTCTCCTACACTGCACCATGACAATACTGTACAAAGATTTTTTTTTTATTACATGATATTGTGAACTGTGCGCAAAAGATTTGCACATTTCTGTTATTTGCAACCTTGACCATTTTCATTGACGACTGCACCCTCTGTAAAGTCTCAGTTTAACTCAAACAGAGACATATCACATGATATTCTTTAGCTTGGCAAAAAGTTAAAGTTCCCAGCCAGGATAACACCATCACGGCTTCAACCTAACATTTCCATTTACGGCATTTAGCTGACACTCTTATAAATAGTGACATGATTCAGTGCTTAAGAAACCTAAAGAACTGTTTCTTACCTGAAAAACAGCTTAAATCCAAGTGTACTATTTTACCAAGATACTGCAGTCAGAACATCTATACATCTCAAGATTTTCAAGATTTTTATTGGCCATTTGTGCATGAGACCAGCAGTCCATGCACATTGGAATTCTTGTGCAAAGCTCTCCGA
>JBBPDH010000022.1:4153416-4165498 GCA_037974565.1 Clupeocharax schoutedeni
GTAACGTGAGCAGCCCAACTAATCGATAACGGCATTCGTTGACAACAAATTTCATTATCGATTATTATCGATTTTATTGATTAGTTGTTGCAGCCCTACATTTAACACACACTGAATTCGGCGCAACATGACGATGTACACAGAACAGGTTCAGTTATCTTTTGACGTTAAATCATAACATGGAAACATGTTATTCGTGTCATCGCAACATTCTTGTAGAGGCCAAAGTTCATTTCATTGTAATGTGAATAAGAATTAATGTTATAAATATAAATAATTTCATTTAGAAGTTCATATAATTATTAAAATGTTAAACAATACTTACAAGGTTAAAAACATGTTAGAATTCACGTGTTTAGGTGATTGGATACATATGGGTGAATTAGTGTACTGCCCCTTTAAGGACGGGCAAATTCCAGTTACAGGGGCTGGTTTCGTTTTAGAGCTTGAGACGGTTTTCTTACCTTAACTGATAACTGCAAATTCTTTAGATCTCTGTTGCAAGTAAACAAGTGTATTAGTCAGTATTAGTAATGTAAGACAGTTTTAGTGTAAGCCATAGCACTTCTCAAGATTTCAAATCTCTACAATTCTTCACTCAAATCTATTGAACAAATCAGAGAACACGGGCGGAAATATTGGTGCTAGGTCACAAATTGTCGGGGGGACAGAATCACCTGTTTCTAAGAGTGAGGGGGATATGTCCCCCGCGGTTGCTACGCCCCTGGTACACCCCCACTAAATCAACAAAACTCCAACAACCCTGTGGTGCTATTATTCAGCTGTCAGTTGAGCCTTACCTCACCGGTCTGCTATACAATTCATATTACCAACAGTGGATACTTTCTGCCAGAGCTGGGGTTTTAGGTCCATTGTGAAAAAGAGAATAACTGATCAATCACTCAACATTAACAGGGTTGCAGATCATAGTCACTGGATTATCAGTATTGGAAGGAGGCAGCGCTTGGCATTTTTTCTGATTTTACGTACTAGATTAGTCTATTGATATGTTCAGTGAATGTGTGCAAGGGAAATACAAAACTATAGATTGTTAAGGTTCTTCACCATAGGCTTGTGAGATTGCATGAAATATACTACATGAATACAAACTGATACACATTAAAAGACAACAGACTGACAAAAAATGTAGATGAGAACACAAATGTGACTTATTTAAAGATGTATGTATGCATCAGCGAATAGGGTATGATGTAGCACTTTTTTCAAAGACAGCATGCTGGAGATGGGTGTCAGTTCCAGGCTGATATCAGCCAAAAATCAAAAGAAGGTAAAAAATAACTGTTCATTCGAGCTGTTCTTTTAACAAATATGGCATTAAACAGCACACTTGCATTGTGCCTTATCATATAGTTCGCTGTAGATGCTCATGTTAAAGATTTTTTTTTTTTAAAAGAAAAATGGAAATTGGTGTTGAAAAAATATTGTGCTGTCTGTATTTTACGTTTCTCTGATTGAGGATTTCACGCAAGCTTTGTGTATTATCGTAACATGTTGGAAAGAAAATTTTGCCTAGATCTGAGCTGTGATGACATCAGAGTATTAACCCTCATTGCAGGCCATAATCAGTCACTAGAAAGAGGTAATCTAAACCATAAATGCTGTCAAATGGTGTAATCAATAATCAATAAAGGAAGTTTTTATCTGTAATGTACCTCCACTTGTTTCCATGGTCTTTAGAAAAGGCTCTAGTGCAAATTGCATTCCTAATTAGGATTAAGGAAGAGGTCTGTCTGCTTGGACAAGAATGTAAGGCATTTGCAGGGAGCATGGCCATCTGTGCTGAGAGCAGTGAGCGGCTAATTCTGGCAACGGGAGCATGATTTACAGATTTCTACGGCAGCTTCGTAGAGAATACTGGATTCTTTGCTGGGCCAACACTAATGCTCTGTGCTGAATGAGGCCCATCATCTCTTACAGAGAAATCCACATTTATTTCTGTGGTGAAATATTGTGGTGACTCAGAGCATTTAAAATTTCTGTCTGTTGGGTTACTTTGACTGGTCTCTCTGTCAGTAACATCATCAGGTGGAGGGGCTGGAAAATGAGCCATAAATTGATCTTATTAAGGGGGATGGTGTATGCTCCCAACTGCCTTTTAATGGCACAGTAAGAGTTGTACTGCTCTGACTTACCTACAAATGCAGCCAATTAGTAGGTTGTGCAGTCTCTGCCTGTCATTGACAGCTGCTATAAATTACAGAGGCTTCTTGAGCACTAACCTGTTCTCACCTGTTCTGAAGAATAACTTTAAGGGCCTGCTGTTTTTTTCCCAATGGCAGTATTGAGTCCAGTAACATTAACACCAAAGATGCAAAGTTATTTATTTAGTTTTTCATAATATAGTTTATGTATTTTTTTTTGCTTCATTACTCTCCGATATTAATATCTAAGGAAAAATCTAAACCAGCAGGAATCATGGTCTTCCACAATCACAGAAACTTGTAGGATGATGCCAATATCCAATGTAGCCAGTGCCCATGTCCAGTGTATTTCTGGTTTATAGCTGCTATATATACACACATTTGTATCTGCATTTAACTCATCCACCCAAGTAAATCAGTAGACAGTGACGCAGTGCCTGGGGAGCAGTTTCTGAGGACGATACCTTGCTGGACAGTACCTCAGTCGCTGGCAGTCCTTGGATTCAAACCTACAACCTTTTGAATACAAGGGCAACTACCTGAACACATTTTTTAAATTATCGTTCAATCAACTGTATGCATTTATGCAGTCACAAAGGTATTTAAAGGTATCTTCATGAATACATTCATGGTATAGAAAAGAAACTTGTACTCTGACAGAAATGCTTCTAAAGACTACAAGTCAATGCGAACCCTCATTTTTCTCCTGTGCCACAGTAAATGGGAAGATTACATGAGAAGATTAAA
Organism: Clupeocharax schoutedeni; assembly: GCA_037974565.1. Lineage (NCBI taxonomy): Eukaryota > Metazoa > Chordata > Actinopteri > Characiformes > Alestidae > Clupeocharax > Clupeocharax schoutedeni. The sequence continues at coordinate 4,156,326 of JBBPDH010000022.1, forward strand.
GTGAGGTTAACGTGTCATGTGTTATTGTCCTCATGACATATAAGGAATTAATGAAGAAATAATTCACAATGTGTTGCAGAATCAAATGACAGTACATGCTGTATCTAAAGAATATAATCTAAAGCAGGGGTCACCAACATGGTGCCCCCAAGGACCACATGAGTAGTCTATGGACCTGTCTACAGGGTGTCCGCAGGGTTTCAAAAATTATTAAAAAGTGATAAATCAAATTTGCAACATTTAAGGCCATTAAAATTGTTCAAATTGGTTTTAGCAGCATTATTTAAAAACAAATAGGTACTCATTTTTCAGACTGTGAGGTTTCCTGTTTTGAGTGAAATTCTATCTGCTAATGTTTGCATTAGTTCTTTTAAACGTAGGCTTTAGCGAATCTGGGCACATAATCAAATATCCTCATCTCAATCCTGAAGTCTCACATGGATTACAGTCGTTAAAACTGCGTTTAAGGACTGCCTCAAGCCTGTAGTAGGGAATAACCGGCTTATAGTTCGGTATGTAAAAAACATCTATGTCAACTGGATGGGAGCCAACACACTTCGGTCACATATGCAATCCACGAAACAAAATTAGAATGTGCGTTCGGCAAGAGCAGTTAACTCTACCACTCAACTCTCTGTGCTGCTGTGCCAGTTTGTTGAAACTATGTCTTCGTTGCATATTTTATGTAGTTTTATTTTTACTCACGAAGTGAAATAAATGTGCAATATGTGGTCAACATCAGTGAGTCTGTAAATATATTCTTTTGTACAGTGTTATGTCAAATCTGCGTAAACGTTAGAATTGTCGTTGATTAAAACTTGCAACTCTGAGTTATGTTGGTTTTTTAAAAAATTCCAAAGGTATTAAAAGGTATTAAATTTAAACTAAAAAGCGCACAACTGACCAGTGACATTTAATTTGACCCTAACATTTAATTTGATCCTGTTGATATTCTTCTTTAATCACATTTGCATTTATATAGATTAGAAAATGATCATATCTAAAAAAAATAATTTATTATACATGAAGTTTAGATAAGTTTAGGTAAACTTTGGTCTAGTGTATCAAACTGACAGCCCTTCGTATTCCTGATGGCCTTGTGGTTAAGGCATTTGCTTTGTGATCAGAAAGTTGTTGGTTCAAATCCCAAGAGTGCTAGTGGCACCTCTGAGGTACCCTGAGCAAGGTACCGTCCCCACACACTGCTCCCCGGGCGCCGTGTTCCTGGCTGCCTGCTGCTTCATTTGTTGAATGGGTTAAATGCAGAGAAAGAATTTCGTGCTGTTCACACTGTGGGCTGTGGTGTGTTCACATATGACAGAATGGTTAGTTTCATTTAAAAGTATTTTTGATATTATCCCATTGCAAAATGTTATCATTATGATTCAAGGCCTAAATATTTAGTCTGATCCTCATTTGTTTGAGTTTTCTGAGTGCAACAATTCTAGCTTATACATAGCAGTGTGCAGTGTTAGGGGTGCACATTATATTGCAAATTTAACGTCATTGCAATAACAGTGCAATATACATATTGCAAAAGACAGACTGAACTGTATTAACTGGTGTTTTTCCAAAGCCCTTCACCCAGTGCCACAGAGAAGAGGGCAAAAAAAACACTGGACAGTTTCTTCATCTTCTGTACTCCTGTTATAGATTGTTCCTTTTGCTATTTTTTTTTCTGGATAAGAACTTACTATAATTTACATTAACTTTACATTTATTTAAGATTTAAAATGATTAAAAAACACTTAACTATGTTCAATGTTTCAAATGTTTTATGGGAGGCATTCAAATTTAAGTAACTTCTTAAAAAAACATTGAAGTGGAAATATTGCATTTAATTTTTTTCTGCATAGACTAGTCAGTAGTGGTGCAACAGATAAAAAAAATCTCGGTTCGGATCGGATACCGGTTTTCGGATCAGCAAAAAAAAAGACGACAAATGAAACTTTTCATTTAAGTATTTTTGCCCATTAAAAACATTCCACACAATTATATAACGACAATATAGGGCATAATTATTTTCTTTAATGTGGACACAATCAAAAATGCTGTTTAAGGTATTATTGTTTCTTACTTTAAACATGGAGAATAAAATAAAACTGTCCACATAATCAAAAAAAGAAAGAAAGAAAGCAAAGCAGACGTGAGTTGGGTCCCGTCCCCACCAAAAAGACGAAGATGCCTAAAAAAAAGCGCTCAGGCGCTTACACTCCGGAAGCGTCTGTCGTTAGTAAGCAACCATCAGCCGCGCTCTCCATTTCCTTCAACAAAAACCCCTTGCTGTAACTCTGCTACACGGGTTTCAACGCGGCGCAGACACGCCGGAAAAAAACGGCACTGGCCATGACTATCGATAGACAGACTGCGCGCACCATTCAGCGGAGCTTTTATTTTTCTTTCGGATCTTCGGATCACATGCGTGCTGAACCGTGGAGAGGGATCGGTTTGGATCACGGATCAACAGTGATCTGTTGCACCACTACTAGTCAGTGTCTGGAGTCTGTGTTACCAGCCAATCGAAAGCAGAAAAAAATTAACACTATAAAGGCTACGTTTTTACTTACGATATGATATCGCCACCACAACACTCAACAACATTATCGCATATCACATAGAGCTGGGCGATTTGGCCTAAAATCAAAATCTCAATTAATTGAACATTTTAACTCGATTACGATTTTTGATCAATTATTTTATTTATTTTTTATTTTTTTGCCCTCATAGTTCACTGACAAGTTGCTCAGTTGTCTCAGTGTTTAAGCTCTTCTTGCTCGACATGTCGGCGGAATAACATAACATAATGGAGCGGGGTCATGTGACTCCACACATGTTAGTGTTTTTAAAGGGAAAGTAATCGAAATAATTGACCTGGAAAAATTTGATCGATAATAGGTTCTGAATGTCGATTTCAATTACTTTTCAATTAATCGCCCACCCCTAATATCACATGTTTTCCTAATATCGTGCAGACCAAATCACTGTACATCAAGACTGAAATATCACCTCAAAGCAAAGCATTTAGTAGAGAACCTGACGGTTTGTGCAAAAACAGCCTGATACCAGCACCAGTGGTCCACCACACTAGACCAGGCACTCACACCCAAACTGACTACCTGTGACCAACTAACTAACTTCCTAGCAAAATGGTCTCTGTTGCTGAGTATATTTTGGGTGAAACATGCAAGATGCATAGTGCAATGCTTCCGATGCCTGTGCTTGTATGTACATTGTCTTAAACTGCCCCTTATAAAGGGACATAGTTTTTACTGAATAATTTGTTTTTTCCCCTCAGCATATGTATTTACTTTTACAGCAAAAATGTGATTATGATTCATTAATCAGAGAGCATTATTATTAATTAGAGGTTTTTTTTTTTGCTTGACACCATCACAAATAACATAAGAAATGTCATGATTACTGTTTGCAATCGCAGATGAAAAGGGCAAGATTATTTGTAACAGATTTCCCTGAAAATCCACTTTGAAGACAATTGAATCAACCCAGTTTCACTTTATTCAGTGTGGTCTGTAAAGCCATTAGTTTAGGTTTAACTTGTTTTTTCATACGCTTTTCCTTATGATTCATGGAGTGCTATTTGGGAGTCCATTTGTCTTTGTTAAAATCTGGTATAGTTCCATTCATTCACAGTTGTCATGGGGCAGCTGGATGGCCCGCCCTGTGACCAGAAAGTCTGGATTCGATCCCCAAGACCGCTAGGCACCGCTGAGGTACCCTGAGCAAGGTACCGTCCCCACACACTGCTACCAGGCGCCGTGTTCCTGGCTGCCCCCTGCTTCACTTGGTGAATGGGTTAAATGCAGAGGGTGAATTTCGTCCTGTTCACACTGTGTGCAGTGGTGTGTTTCACCTTTCATCAGACACTGCACTTGATTAATTTAGTTTTCACACACTGCCACTGTTTAAAACTGTGTCACAAAACAAAGGTTTTGTATTCACGAGAATGAATGTTACAACAATGTGATGCCAAACCATGGGTCTATTTTTGCTGGAAAATAGAGCGGTCTTATCAAGCCCGGGTCATTTCATGCCAACTGCATGTGAAACGCAGGGGGATTCACTATTCTTTGGCCTTGGAAATTCCCTTTCCTGTTATGCATCATTCAAAAGATTATGTCTTTGTATTTTGACATGGGATTTATTAACCGCTTAAACTGAAGACTAATAATTCAGTTAATTTTTAAAAGTTTATTATGCAACTGCTATGAATGATTAATGTTAGCAAAGTAATTGTCACGGGAGGAGCGACTAAGCTCCATCCCGGATTTACCTCGGAGTGTGCAGGAACGAGCAGGAAGCCAGAGGTCCATACTGATGTGTTTTATTCACAAACGGGGGCAGAAAGCAAAAGGGCACGAGGGCCACCGAGAAACAAAAAGGGATCAGGCTGGTGCAAAACCTAGGCCAGCGCGCCAGTCCCCTTCCTCGATTCAATCCTGATGTCCGTGGTGCCGGGCTGGCTGCCTCTCAGCACGGACGTCGCAGGAGTGGAGTGTAGGGCCTTGTCCTTGCCCCCACGGTCCGGATTCTCTTCCTGTCACCCTATACGAAGCCAAGCGGCTTTCCCACCACCTGGCAAGCCTTCGGCTGGCAGGGTGCTCTCTGTCCTAGGGTCTGGGGACCCTAGCCCTAACGAGCACCCTACCACAACTGACAGCCAGCCTCTGGGAGGCTGGATAGACCCCACCTCGGGCCCCTTGTTGGCAGGAGAGCAGGCAGGCAGTCAGACCCCTCTGGGAGACTGGACGGGCCCCTCGTTGACAGGCATGCAGGCAGGCGAGCTGGCAGGCAGGCAGTCCCCGCCGGGAGACTGGATGGGCCCCTCGCTGACAGGTGAGCAGGCTGGCGTGCAGGCAGGTAGGCAGTCCCCTCCGGGAGACTGGATGGGCCCCTCAAGGTGGTCAAAGGGGGCCTGGTACCCTACGCTAACCCCCTTTGGTACCCGCCCACCCACCTCTACGCTACTACTCCCCCCGCAAAAAAACATGTTTTTTTTTTCCTCCCTTTGATGCTTCTCTAGACTCTCCTTCTCTCTAATGGCCTTGGCTAATCCCCCTAGAAACCACACCGACCAGGTTACGGCAGAGGAAACGGGACAGACTGGGGCTTCCAAGAGGCCAAGGCTGGGGCTAATAGGGCCTAGGGCAGCAGGAAAGGGGCGAATGAGGGTAGTGCAGACAGGGACAGGGCTTACAGGGCTAACAGGAGTGAGGCCTACAGCTGTGGAACTGACAGTGACGGGGGCTACACTGATAGGGGCTACACTGGCAGGGGCTACACTGGCTGGGGCTACACTGGCAGGGGCTACACTCTCGAAGTCAGCAGCCTCACTCTCAGTCTCCACAGCCACACACACACCAGTAGCCACACACTCTGCAGCCACACATTCGCTCACAGCAACCTCACACTCGCTCACGGCAGTCTCACACTCGCTCACGGCAGTCTCACACTTGCTCACGGTAGCTTCACACTCGCTCACGGCAGTCTCACACACAACTGGCCCACTAGCCGGGCAGCTAACTAAGGCCTCACTAGACCTGCTAGCCGGGCTGCTAACTAGAGCCTTTCGAGGCCCACTAACTGGAGCCTCCTGAGCTACAGGCCTGCTAGCCGGGTTGCTAATATTACCCTCGCTACTAGGCCCACAGACAATAGTCCCTCTACTAGCTGCTCTGCTAATTGTCCTGAAGCCTGGAACCTTCCTTAGTGCAGCCAGGGCGGCCCTATCCGGAGTGAGGACATCTAGGCCTGAACCACCCGGGGCTCTGCTAGCCAGAGGTCCCTCTACTAGCTGCTCTGCTAATTGGTCTGAAGCCTGGAACCTTCCTTAGTGCAGCCAGAGCGGCCCTATCTGGAGTGAGGACATCTAGGCCTGAACCATCCGGGGTTCTGCTAGCCAGAGAGCTAAACCTAGGTAGCTCGCTATCCGAGCCAGAGAACCCTGGCGCTAGTACAGCGGGGGGATTCACTCGGACAGGCTCGCTACACAAGCCGGGGAAACCTGCAGCTATGATAGCCGGGGACTTTATGCTAGGGACAAGGGCCTTACTTCGGGGAGCTGGAGTAGGATGCTGCACCGGTGGCTGCAGCAGCTGGTTGGATTGCTGGCCTGGGGGTGACCGGCGGAGTCTGGGGGCAGGCACGGGCCGTGGCCTGCTGTTCTCTTCCTCTGCGCTGGCAGGAGAAGCGCCGTCCTCCGGGGCCGCAGTGGAGCGCCGTCCTCCAGGACGGTAGGAGGCGCTGAACAGAACATAGAACACAACCCATCATGAGGATGAAAAACAGAACAGAACAAAACAGCAAAGGAAACCAAAAAAACAGTGACTCTGACTGGCCACTGGCCTGACCATGACAGTAATATGTAGCTCATGTCGTTTTTAAGGTTGTAATCAGTACAATATGAATCAAATTAGCTCCTAGCCAGTGTAGCTGATACACACTGGAATTTACCTGTATTGTTACCGTAATTCTGTATTCAGCCTCTCATTAATGTCATACAGATATGTAAATGTGGTATCTACGGGACATAAAGATGAACTAAACCTCACTACAAGTAGGTATTTCGGACAACACCAGGGCTGATATTCACAAAGCAGTCATAAAGAGGACTGATCTTACACCTTGTTCTTCTAAAAAGATTGCTGTGTAAACTGCCTGCTGTCTTCAAGTACACTATGTTTAGTATATTTAAAGGTTTACAGTTAGACAGTCTATGGCCTAAAGACACATTGACAAATCTGCATTGTCTTAACTCTCTATGGCATGGTGTTGCCATTATATTGGCTCCATTAAAAAATGTTGGCCCCATTAAAAAAAAAACAAAAAAAACATCACATTAAAAGTCTAATGATTAGTCTAGGACCAATACCATTTGAAGTGGGTGGAGGTTTGACCTTTCATCTGGGGCTGGAGCAATCATTTTTCAGCCAGTATCTGGGTTGGACACACTGCTAGCAGAAGGTAGGATAAATTTCACTTTATCTTATGCAAAAATGTTTGCATAAAATTCTGCAATGCATATGAATATGTGAAGAAAAATATCCGATTGAGTAAATAAATTTTTTGTCTTTATTTATATACAAAAATTGTAGTTTTTCATTTGTTGCCTCAGGTACTCTCTTACCCACTGATTAATAAAATAATTGTAACTGATATTTGTTGAAATATAACTTTGTTTGTTGAAGTTGAAGTGTTTGTTGTTGTTGCAATAAAACTAATGTATTTAGTGCTTATTTGTTCCTCATTCCATATAAAATACCTTGGCATTGTAGTACCCCTGTAGCATCTTGTTCCCCTGAGTCAACAAACCAAAATCTGTTAAGGGGTGAAGTATTTTTTTCCTCTTAAAATAAAAATGCATTCAGAAAACATTTTTATTACTGTTGACTTCCAGTGTTTGATAGCGAAAGCAAAATAGGTGTACCATTACCCCACCAAGAGTTATGAGAAGACTGAACATGGGCACGCGTAAAACCATCTTCAGGGATGAAATCAGAGCTGACCAGTCAGGGGTTCACCTGAACAAGAGGCCTGGTGCTTTACAGGGTGTAGTGTAAGTGAGGTGTGATTTGTGACCTTTTCGCTCTCTTCGACATTCCGACGAGCCAAAGTTGACTGGAGGACAAGTGGAACCGGCCTGCTGTGGAATCTAACGCTGACACAAAGTGACATGTTCCCAGGCATTCTGTGACACCACTGCCCCCCTCTCATTGGCTCTCATAGAGCTTAGTCTTTAACCTGGATGGATCAGAGGCCTCTTGTCAAAGCAGTTCTCTTGATCCTTGCCATGGAGAAAATCTACTGCATTATTGCAGATGCAATATGCAGCAATGAAGGATGCAGGATGAATGCAGCAAGATCTCCTCCAGCTAAGGGTGTACTCACACTAGGCACGGTTGCCCTGAAACTGGCCCGAGTATGATTGTCCCCCCTCCCCACTCCCCCTCTGGCCTGCACTGACATTAGATTTCTGCATTCGTGCCGGAGCAGGCTTACATCATTATGGTGCTATGGTTTCAGGATAAACAGGAAGAGCGGCGCTCTCGCTGAATGCAGTGCAGTCCATCGCTCTGTTTACTTTTTTGATAGTAATTTTGAGTTGTTTGGTCTGCGATGGTCCCCAGCCCCCTCACAACCTGTTGCTAAACAGGTCTATCACTTTTGTGGCTTGAAAAATTGTTTTGTCCGTGCTCCAGCACGGTTAGTGCTCACACTACATGCGAACCGTGCCCGAGTCCAACCAAACCGTGCTCTGGCCCACCTCTTCCAAGCGGGCCAGGGACGGCTTGCCCGGGCAAGGTTCGGAGCACTCACACTAGTCAAACGAACCGCACTTTGGTGGTCAAACGCACTCGGGCACGGTTCAAACTGCCTAGTGTGAGTATACCCTAAAAGCGAGCTGCATCATAGACATGCCGGATTTAAATGCAATGCAAATAAACATCAGTGCGCATGCTACACTTCAGCAACTGGTTAAGCCTTGTTTGATTCAGCCTGCAAAGTAATGCATGTCAATTATATACAATTCATACTGCGCTCAGTAGGGCCACAATGGGAATGGTTTGATTATTGGGGCCGCCGTTTTTCTCATCAGCTTAATAAAAACCAGTGTTATGGCTGCATGTAGGCCAAAAAAGTGCTTTATTCTCAGCTGTGCTTTTTTCATTCTTTCTCTTCTCCACCCAAGACACTTTATTATGGGTGGGGATGTGCAGATGTTATGAGTTACAGATAGAACCAGGTCACTTATATTAAAAACATAAGGAATGGAGTGTCTCAGAGCTTCTTCCATCTCTTTACAATGACTACCTCAACATTTTAATTGTAAAGATGTGCATAGGCATTCTAATATATATATATATATATATATATATATTGGAAATAGAGAGAGAGAAGAGGGCACATAGAGCACGAGAGAGAGAGAAACAGGTTTAAAACGGGCGCGAGAGAGAGAGAGAGTGACAGAGAGAGAGACTGAGACAGAGAGAAAGAGAGTAAATCCGCGCTAAAATATCAAGGTGAAAGTCATCCTAGCTTGCAGATATTTTCAAAAACTTTCAGACGGGCAAACTCATATTGCCACTGGTAAGATCCGCTCTGCTGTTGTTTACCTGTGCGCCGTGCATGCATGTGTGAAAAAGTCACGTGAGTAA
>JBBPDH010000022.1:4165598-4176247 GCA_037974565.1 Clupeocharax schoutedeni
TCTCTCTCTCTCTCTCTCTCTCTCTCTCTCTCTCACACACACACACACACACACACACACACACGCACACACACACAGACACACACACACACACACACACACACACACGCATAAATTTAATTTTTTTACCTTTTTTAAATTTAGAGAGTGAAAGGGTTTGTCTTATGCCAGATATGTGAGATCTGGCAACCCAGCCTAGGCTCCACCCATCCTTTAGTACAGGGGTCTCAAACTCCTGGGAGGACAGAGTCCTGCAGAAATTATAATTTTCCCACTCTGAAGTACCAAAGGTAGAGTTTACCAATTAGCCTGTGAGTTGAGTCATGTGTGTTAAATTTGGGAACACACTAAACTCTGCGAGACTCGCGGAGTTTGAGACCCTGCTTTAGCAGGATAAACAATACAGAAAACAAACGTATAGATAAATTCGAACAAATGTATTAACGAAGCAATAAAAGGATGAAAGTAAAAGTGAACTTCTCCAAAATGCACGATTAGAACAAGAATTGAGTAAAATCATTAGGATGAAACTTTTAAACTTCTGAATAAAGTGTGTGCCTACTACTAAATCGGGTAGTGACAAGCCTATCAACTGTTTTTTCTTTTAAATTATCATTCAGTTCCTCTCCTTTTGGGTGACGTGATCTATGAATGCTTTTATAGTCAAACAAGCAATTTCCGTTCTTATGGTGCAAAGAAGCAATAAATGTCACATCAGCTCTAAATCTTCTTGTAGTGTATTGCAATCTTCCAAAATCAGGTGTGTTTGACCAGGAAACCTATCAAAATGTGCTGGACAATGACCCCCCAGGCCCTAAACTGAATACCCCAGTTGTAGAGCAATGTTTTTGTTTTTTCAAGTGAATGCTGCAATAGGGCTGAAATCCAAATCAACAAACTAATAATTGTTATTTGCATTTAGGCATTTAGTAGATTTCATCCAGAGAAACATTAGAAGCCAAAGTGAAACAACAACTTACTTCTAGAGAAGAGGTTTACATTCTTTTTAAATTAGTAAATACAATGCATAAGGTTGCAGAGTGAAAATCTGAAGAAAAATGGCTAAAATTATTTGAGGTGTAAATCAAGGGTGAAGAAGGGAACATTCATACTAGTGAGGGAACTGTAGGTTGAGTTTGTTCCACCCCTAAGGGTAAGGACACTTATTCAGTAGGACTCATGCACATACTTGCAACCCTATCACTCTGAGGACTGTGGCTTGAGTACACATTCTTAGGAGCACTTGCTTGACATGCTCCTTTTAGTGAAAGCTTTGAGCAGTGCTTTGTAGCTTGTATGTGAACTGAAGGAAATGAATTCAAGATGCTCACCCTTCAGGGTCATGTTTTTTCATTGTCCCTGCAGAAATTCAGCGCTGTAAGGAAAGAGGATGCTGGGGAGTACTACTGTAGGGCCAAAAATGAGGCAGGGGTGTCTGAGTGTGGTCCTCAAACGATGGAAGTCTGTAAGTTATTCTTGCTGTGCTCAGTTATACTATCATAAATATAAATGTGACATTCTTAGTTTCCTCCTAACATTATTATAATATAATTATAATATAATTATTATAATATTTTAACATAATACACTCAATGCCTCCCTCTCTTTTAAGATGACATTAACATTGCTGGCATCATCCTCGGTGTTCTGGTGGTAGTTGCGGTTCTCTTGTGTATAACAGTGGGCATTTGCTGTGCATACAAAAGAGGCTACTTTGCCAGCCAGAAGCAGACAGGGAGCAAGTAAGTGATGAAGGAGACTTTACTGCTATTTTAGCCAGATTTACAAAAAAGACCAGGCTATTGACAGCTTATTGACTCACCAGTTAGTTGTACATAAATTTGTTACTTGACATAGGCCTTTCTGTTCCATTGTATGGGATAATGAGACCAGACCTACAGACAAAACAATGAAACAAATCAACTAAATCTAAAGCTAGGAATAAGTGAAGAACATGTTTTAGCTACCTTTTTGTTCCTAAGGCCAAAAGTAATGATCACTTGTGTGTTTTTGTTTTAGTTATAAAACTCCAGGGAAGGGTGATGGAGTGGACTATGTCAGAACAGAAGACGAGGTGATGAACTGCAGTCTTGCTCCAACAAATTCATTTCCAGTATTTTTAAGATGGGGAAATTCTTCTTGTACCGTTTGCTCACTTTGGCTTCGTCTCTTTCAGGGGGATTTCCGACACAAATCCTCATTTGTCATCTGAGCCAGAGCAAGGTGACAAGAAAGACATGGAAACACTTTGGACAAATGAGAGCGCAATTCTTTGCAGACATAGCCCCCACACACTGAGGAGAGACTTTAGCTACCACAATACGTGCCTTGCTTTATGGCATGTCTGAAACAACACATATTTACCAAAGGTGACAATTTATCACATATTCCTGTTTCCAGCTAGAAGCATTGACCTTTGTAGTTGACTCCTTTTTACACTCTTAAAACCTACATTTTGACCCCTTTTATCACTGAACAAATCTTTCTTTTTAACAGTTTATAGTTATTCCTTACAGCTAACAAATTCCAAGACTTCAGTAGAATTGAAAGCAATCTATTGCTATTGTAAAAATTATGATTTAAATTGTCTATAACTTTTGTTTTGTACCAGCTAAACATGTCAGTATATTTTTGATGGAATATATTTTGAAATGCCTATAGAAAAAAGGTTTACTTTTTAAAATTTTTGTAATTACTAACATTGGAGCCAGTACATTTTTAGACCAATTTGGTGTTAGAAAGATAAACCTCTTTTACTGCTCTGTAGCCATCCCTAAAATTCCTGTAATGTAACCAGACACTTGACTTTTGATATGTAGTTACGCTATTTTGATTTAAAATTAGTTTCAGTAGCATATCCAATCATATCCTTTTCAGAGGTATTACTCTTGTAATTTCTTTACTGCTGGGATCTAAACAGTGCTCGTGAGAGGTTCCATGTTAGTGTTTGTAGATAGTGTTAGACACTAAAAATCCAGGAGAAAGCTGGAAATCACTGTAAACAGTCAGTGCTGCATATCTTTGATATTAAGTGTCCTTCTATGCTTGTTGTTCATCTTGTACATAGTGAATATACTGTCCAAGTTGGTCCAGGTTGTGTTTTCTCAGTATTACTTTTTAATAAAACAGGGTTTTTATGTTGGCTTACAAAAAACTGTGCAGGTTGTACATAGATCCATTGTTACCCATCATGGCACTAAACAATGGTCAGTTAAGATCAGATGAAAAACATCCCGATATAGACAAATATGATGCTCTTTCCATGGTTAAATAGGACTTACTGTAAGCCTGATCATGGTAGAGAGAGGATCTGCCTTGTAGGCTGCATTTGACCTGTTTCTTAAACACTGTTCGGCTAATTGTGTTAGCTAGCATGAGTTTATCTGCATTTCTTATGGTTCTTACAATTCAAACTGAAACTGAAACAACATTTGAGTTTTCACAGTTCATACAGTTATAGTTCATGTAAAATGAACATTTGTGATTTTTTTTTACAGTGCTCTAGTTGATTAGTTTGGATAAAGAAACATTGATCATTCCTCTTAAGTGCCTTCCAATGAGGTCCTATGATACTGATGCTAAAATAGTGTAACTTTAAATTATTATATACTGTGAAATTTAATTGGACACTGTTTAATCCAGCTATTTTTGGAATTAGTTTATTATACTTTTGATATAAAAAATGAACAGAATAACAGGTGTTTGAGAGGAATGATAGTATTATATGTTCAGCAAACCACTACTAGGTTATTCTGATAGACAGTACATATCTGAATTTCTGTACTTTGTAAATATATTTCAGTTTTGTTGTGCATTAATTTGAAAATTACCTTTTGCTACCAAAATAAAAATAGAGATCTATTGCATTTTAGTGCCTAAAAAATATAGAATTAAGTAATGTTCCACAAAGCACAGAGCACTACTATTAATCTGACAAATACACACTCAGCGAAAAATGTGCATTCGTTTTCACTTCACACAAAACTACTTGAAATGTACAGTGGGAGAAACTGATTTGATAGTGGCATTTTGGACATTTATACTAATAAACATAATACTGTGTTACTGGATTGTTGAGATGGTAATGAGAATTAAGTGAGTATTTTTACGGAGAGCTTAACCAAATACTGACTGCCAAAAGAGCATTATCTCCAGTTTCAGCATTGTTCCTCACCCAGTCCTTGGTGGTAAGGTTCTGTAAAAGTCAAATTCACATATTCTCTCCTTTTTACTTGTGGAATAAGTTTTCATTCACTGAATTCACGTGATGCCGTGTTGCTCTGGGGCTGATATAAATCATGTGTGAAGTCTTGAGCTGTAGACAATATATGTGTGATTTAATAAAACTCACTTCTTAAGATATGTCTGGATTGTTCTTTCACAGTATGGTAGACAGAATTGCAAAAAAAATAAAAGCGATTTTAGGGACAGTGATATACCAATACTCTCCTACTTCTTCCAGTTGGCAATTGGCATTTATAAACATTAGAATAAATAAAAATAATACAGCCAATTTTTTTTATTAATTTCCAAACCACTCCTTTTAGCAGCCCGGTATACTTTGTAATGATCCAGCACCTATTTGGGTTAATCAGTGATTTCAAGATAAATCAAATGCTACTGATGGAATTTAACCAATCCATTTAATAATTGGTGGCATCAAGGAGAATTTTTTTCCCTTTTAATTAATCCTTTTTTATTTAATCCTCTCGTGCTCAATATCTCTGCTATTTTAATTACATATTTTTCAATAGAATGTCTCTGATATTTTATTAATTTATTTTTTTTAGCTCAAGTTTTTTTGAGAACAACAGAACTGGTGACAGGTTCACAGGCACAGAAGGCATTTATACATGGTAGAGTAAAAGCTAGCTTGTCTGGTCTGTTCCCTGCTAATAAAGGTAATGCCACCTTTCTAAGAAAGCTGTCAGAACACACTGTGCATTGCAGATTGCTGTGTATGGTCATGGTGCTAACCAGTGCTGACCCCTGTGTCTGGCCTAAAATGTCAGCAATAGACACATGAGCACCAGGACTGGACCATCAAGAAATGGAAGAAGATGTTCTGGTCTGGTGTGTCTTTGTGTGTGTCAGTGTGTTACTTACCTGGGAAGAAATGACATCCGGATGCTCTCTTGAGTTCTAACATTCAGGAGGATGCTACTTGGACATGTAACACCCAAACATTATTGCAAAACAAGTACATGGCAACAGTATTCTTAATGGCAGTGGCCTCTCTAAGCAGAACAGTGTGCTTGCACACTATGAAAATTGCTCAGGAATTGTTTGAGGACCATGATAAGTTCAGGGTGTGGAATTGGCCTCCAGATTCCACAGATCTCAATTCAATTGAACATCTGCAGGACTTTCACAGGGGGCGCCTGCCTATACAATGTTAGGCAGGTGGTTTAAATGTTACAACTGGTGAATGTTTTGACTTATTTTTAGCTGCCAACAAATATTAACACAAGGTAGCACTAGTCGCTTGTTAATCACATGTTAAAATGAAACGTTTGTGGCTTATAGAAGCTTCTGAGTCACTTCAGGGCATGATCGTTCTGATGGGAGCCAGTGGACATGCCTCTTGGTCAAACCTGACAAGCAAGATGCGAGAGATAACTTTGTGTCAATAAGAAATGATCTGTTTACCAGTTACAAAGCATTACTTTAACCCTCATGTACTAAAGATGACAGGGAAGTCGACATTTGGAATCAACCCCCATGGCTTCTAGGGCATGACTCACTAATTGAATTGTGACAGCTGCCTGTTGCCGTTGTGCTTGTTGGCTTTCTTCACCAGTGTCTTTAGGCCAGCTGCCGATCTCTTCCTACAGCCTTGAAGTGCCAGTCAGGCAAAACACCAACCACCAAAAGCAACTTCTAGTTGGCCTCACACTCTAGCTTATTTCATTAGTGACTTAGCAAGCTGACTCTAAAGCATTAGAGTGCACAAGGGTTTGCAGTGAGCCCTAAAGTGATTTGAATATTGCATCATTTTCCTCTCACAATTGACCTGAAACATAATTGACTAGTTAAAACATGTTTGATATCAGTCTTTGGGATGGCTCTTACAGCAGCTTCTTAGAACCCTGGTAAAACTTTAACTAACTATTTTAACTATTACTTGGGAGCTATTTGAAACTCTGGGTGTGCATAATATGTAGAAGTCTATTCATAAATGCACTCTAGGGCATTAGTACTGAACAACTTATTCTACATGAACTTCTTTGGTCCTGAGGACACTAAAAAGTGTTTAGTGGTGCACAGCGCCGTCTGAATTTCATGTGTATGTAAATCTGCTATTTATCATTCCCATTTATTGAGGCAACAGATACGCTGTCAGACTGAATTTTTCTGACACATGAAGTCATGAAGACAGCTAAAAGTCATGAATACAGCTAAAAAAATGTTCTGACGTGAATTGGTCCTCAAAACCTGTGGTCCGGGTCATTTGTGTATGTTGCACGAAGGCTTGTGTTCTTGTGAAGGCTAAAAATAAACTTCTTGGTGATCTTCATTGATCTTAGAAAATTTTTTAGAAGGTACAAAGGCTGCTAAAAGAGGTGTGAATAAAATTCATGCATATAAATATACAATTATGTACAATTATTTTTGCGACCTCAGTACAATTATAACACCTGCTTATGGGAACCTACTGTTTAACCTATTGCTGAATTATTGTACATTATATTTTTGTATATTTTGCATTATTATGCGGCTTGTTCTCTATCAAGTCATATGATTAAGCTATTTTATCTGGTGCTGCTTGATGCTCATAAATTCGGAAAAAACTCTGGTCAAGAAAAGCCTGAGCGGTTTTATCTGCGGCTTGTTTTATCTGTTGATCACACATCCCTCCAGCTGGTGGCGCTAGGTTCTCTTTGGGAGCTCTTACGTCCAGAAGCACAGAACCAGAAGAAATCTGGATAAAACCCCGTTCAGTGTCGCGTGAACACGATCCAGCCCTCTGCGTCTCCTGGAGTCAGCAGTAGCTACAGCGCTTCGGGCTCATCTGCAATTTATGGGATTCTCATTGCACAATTGGAACATGTCTGTCTTTGAAAGGAACCCCTCTTGCTCTTTTGGGTAAGAACCTCTGCACGTAGGCAAGGCATGTAGCAGGTATAAAATCCTGAAGGATACCGTTATTTGGCCGGAACAATAAATAAAGACTCTCAGCTAACGCCTATCATTCAGACCCAGCTTATAATATCTTTGTATTGGGATCTCTAAAAGACTCTGTAGGCTGTTAAATTTAAGAGCAGAACGGACAAGGTTGGTGGTTACTGAGCACATTTGGTCCCTTATAACCAGTCCTTTATGAAACGCTTTTACATGCCATTGAAATGTGTATTATTATTATTATTATTATTATTATTGTTGTTGTTGTTGTTTTTGTTGTTGTTGTTGTTGTTGTTGTTTTTATTGCTGTTTTGTTGTTGTTGTTATATAATAAAAATAATAACAATATTATGAGGATGATCATGATAACAGTAATAGTAACAACAATAATTTATCCTGCACTTGCTGCTTATTGCACTTCTGGTTAGACCTAAACTGCATTTCGTTGCCTTGTACTTGTACTTATGTAATGACAATAAAGTTGAATCTAATCTAATCTAATCTAATAATAATACATTCTTGTGTCTGTACAAAACAATAGCATTTTGTGCCATATAGGTCTAATTTTCAAAGCTCTATTATACCCAAGCAATTTATAACACACAAAATATAATCTTGTGAGTTAGACACCAGTAGCTCTAAATTTATTAATGTATGTTTTTAATTTTTAATAATTAAATTTTTTAACATGTGCAGGAAGGGATGTGTAAACCTCATGTTATAGCTGTCTCCGTGTGGACAAAACCGCCACCGTGGAAGAAAACAGCAGCTCATGGCAGCAGGCCTACACAAACTCGGGCTACAGCTTCTCCCCAGCATCACCCGAACACTTGTGCAAGGCCTGTGGAGGCCAGTTTGACACAGAGAGGAGGGTAAGACATGGACCAATTCAGTCTTGAATCAGTCATTCAGTGTGCCATTCTGTCCAAATTACAGACAAACTGTATAAAGGCTGAGGAAACACTGCATTACAGATAGATGGTCTTAGAGCAGTTCTAGTTATTGGCTAAAATTACAGCTGCTTTGCTGACACTTCTGCAAGGGTGGTGTTTGTGAATGATAGAATGTGGCAATTGTTGTACCCTAGTTTTGTGTAGTGGAAAAATACATGGTATAAACAAAAGTATCCAGAACTCCTTCTGTTTAGTTAATTAATCTACTTTAAGGTGCACCCATTGCTGACATATTCATTCAGTTACACAGGGGAATATAAAACCCCACCTTTGGCTTGTGGAATTGCATGTTCTAGAGTGATTAAGCTACGATAATACCTTGTCAAACACCTTTGGAATGATTTTGAGTGCAGTTTGAGATCTTATCATCCAACTTCAGTACCTGCCCTCACTAGTGCTTATGCGATAATGTCCTCACCACAATGTTCACACATCTGGTGTAAAGCCTTCCCAGAAGAGCAGAGGTTCTTCTGCAGCAAAGGAGAACAAACTCCCAATTCATACCTTTGATTTCAAAGGAAACACTGAATAAAAAGACAATGATATACTTTTAGACATATGGTGTATGAGCCAGACATCCATTAAGGATGATTTAGCATCAAATTTGCTCATGCTCAAGCAATTAAATGTATCTATAACACCTCATGGTGCTTGATATGCAATGGTATGGTTATGTGGCATTCATAAATGTTTCCACACATGCTGGTACCCAGTAAAAGCTATAAAATGAAGGGAAAGCAGTTACTCCTCGAGTCACACTTAAAAACCGAACAGCAGCATGGAACAGTTCATACTAATAAAGAATGAAAATGGTGAAATGGCATCTAACAATGCTTGACATTCTACTTTAGATATCTGTTCGCTGCTTGTGTTTCTTATATATATGTATATGTATATCTATATCTATATATTTGAAACTGTTTGGGTTTTCTTTATGATTTGACAATCCAAAAAGAAGCCATAAAGTCAACAATGTATTCAGTTCAGTTAATTTAAATAAACAAAAAGGAAAATATTTAAATGTAATGTAAATGATCATTTGTTTATAAATATTTGATTTATTTATATTCATAAAATATGGGAGGAGCCATGGCTATTTTGTTGCCAAAGGTTAGGGACTTCCTGACCTGAAAAAACATCTAAGGGAAACTGTACACATATACAATTTATCAGCAGTCTCTGAGGTTTTGTCAGCATGTTTACAGGTTGACCACTGACACCCTCTCTCTCTCTCTCACAGAATGTTTGTGTGGACTGCAGGAAGCAGTTCTGTGGCCGATGCTGGGTGCAGCCAGAGCTCAGGCTGTGTCTCACATGCCAGCATTTCCACGTCACACGGTTTGAGCGGAGCAATCTGATGCGACTGAAGGTGAAAGAGCTGCGTGATTATCTGCATCTGCATGAGATCCCCACGCAGATGTGCCGTGAAAAGGAGGAGCTGGTGGAGCTGGTGCTGGGTCAGCACACCCCTAGCAGCAGCAGCAGCAACTTTGTCTCCCACCCAGCAGCACCTGACCCACCACAACCCCCTACGCCTCCCCCCCAAACTGCTGAGGAGACGGAACAGCATACAGAAGAAGAGGAAGGTGAAGATGAGGATGAAGAGGAAGAGGATGATGACGATGAAGAGGTTGACAGTTCATTTATTCGACGCTGGCAGAACAAATCCTTATACCTATTTTTATTGGGGGTTTTTATACATTATTTTAAAATATTAGCTGCAGTTGAATAAAACCTACTTATATTTATTAATGTGCGATTTCTACTGACAGATTTAAGTCTTATTATTTTGTTTCGGGTGTGACTCAGTCCACAGACAGTGAGGAGACGCTGGTACACAGCCGGAGAGCCTCTCTGTCTGATCTGAGCAGCGTGCAGGACATCGATGGCCTCAGCGTGCGGCAGCTGAAGGAAATCCTGGCACGAAACTTTGTGAACTATAAGGGCTGCTGTGAGAAGTGGGAGCTGATGGAGAGGGTCACTCGGCTCTTCAATGATCAGAAAGACCTCCACAACCTGGGTGAGACATAAATACTCACACGACATTCTGCTAGTCTGTTCATTATACCCAAGAATATAAACCAGCAGACTTGATCTTTAGGCTTCTTGTGGCATACATACATAAATATATATATATATATATCTGATTGTGGGGTGCATAGTTTGCCTATTATTGGACAACAATTCCAAGAGTTTATATTTTTTTATGTAAAAATAACATTGACAAATTCATGTTAGTATTCTAATTTTTCACTCATTTATTTGCAGTTTCAAATGCTAAAAAGGAAAACAGTATAGGTATGTACATTGACTTACACTTACATTTTGCTTGTTTTGGGCATTCATTTTCATGAAAGAATTACCCATCTTAGCTATATCATTCTAGACTAAGTGTTTTTTTTACAGTTACATTCAAATCACTTTTACATGTATTTACATTTATGTATATTGATTCCAAACTTCCAAACCATAGTGCGTGTATTGCTGAAGTGTTGAACAGGTTGTCCAACTTCTCCAGGATGGCACATCCACACGTGCTGCAGCAAGAAGTGTTAATGTGTCTCCCAGCACAAT
>JBBPDH010000022.1:4184809-4197950 GCA_037974565.1 Clupeocharax schoutedeni
TGGCCCAGACTGACAGATAACAAATGCATGAAGTGCTTCCAATCGCGTCCGCATGAAATAATTCATTAAATGTGTCTTTAAATATGTCTTTAAATGTGTCTTTAAATGTGTCTTTAAATGTGTCTTTAAATGTGTCTAAATGTGTCTTTAAATATGTATTTAAATGTCTTTAAATGGTGTATTTCCCATTTTAAATGGTGTATTTCCCATTCCCATTTTTAAATTAATGCCACATTTAATGATGTATTTAATGACATATTTATATATATAAAATTGGCACTCTTGACATTCCATACCTTTTAGGCAACTCACAGAAGCCCTAATCTCTCGTTCGCCCCCTAGTGGTTGGCTTAGAAAGCGTTTGACCTTGTGTGCAGCAGGGCGAGCAGGGCTGCTATTAAAATCGCCGACGATCATCTTAATTTAATCATGGCAGCCAAAATCGTGATTGTGATTAATATTCGATTATTGTACAGCTCTAGTTGTATCATTCTGCAGCAGTTCCTCAACCAGATAAAAACATGTTATGTAACTAAACATCTTATTATACTACATTAAAATTTATAATTTAAAAATGTTGGATGTCTTAAGTGTGGAAAAGAAAAGAAAGTAATCCCACTTAAATTGCAGTCATCAAATCATTTTTAAAAATTAGGAATTAACTGCACCAAAAAGTTTATCCCTACTGCCATGCTTATAATTCATTAATTTTATGTATCTTATTTGAAACTTAGTAACTGAACCAATTTGATGAATATCTAAAAGAACTCCAAATGCAAGGTGGATTGCCCTTTTTATTTTCTTACCTGTTGTTTTTTTACTGGTTACCTTAACTTATAAATTGCAGCTTATGTTTTTTTTAAAGCAGGTTCGGGGTTTTAATTATAACTGTGAAGCTGCATAAGTGTTAATTAAGTCTTGCTACTGTAGGTCTCTGGGTCTAGCAGTTGCTCCTCGTGTGCGGTTTCTGAATAAGGCACAGAAACAAAGGGACTCTGACGTACAGAACAGCAGCAGTGCTGATTCTGATGAACTCAAGAGCTTTAAGGCCCAGCTCAGAGGAGACAAAGAACCCAGCACTAAAAACTATCAGTCTGAAGAGGATGAGGACAGCAAAGAAGAAGAGGAAGATGATGATAAAGAGGAAAAACAGATGAAGTCTGGAGGTCTGCTCAGTGTAAATGATGATGATTATGAAGATCTGAGGGATGTAGAACTACTGACAGTCACAAAAAAAGATGTGTTTAATGTCAGCGAAGACCAGCAGGACGAAAAGGTGAATACCTTTTTCACTTTCCTCCTGTCAGTTGACAGCATAAAGTCGTTTAACATGGTTAGTGATATAATTTGGTGGTCTTTATATTTGGAAGCTGTGATTTTGATCCTGACATGCATCATGCACTCATAACCAAGTCCTTTTTTTTAACGTACATATTTGTAGCACTGTACCTCCTCACAGTATTATAGATCACATGAGAACAATTAGTTTAATAATGAGTTTTTAAATCTCTGCTGAAGATGGGAAATAAGGCTTAAGTGTAACATCAGAATAATTTCACAAGTCATCTTCCCAGTACATACTGCATATCACTGACTATATATTATATTATAATTGTAATGTAATTGTAATATATGATTCCAAAAATATTAGTGTTAAATAAGATGTTAGCAATTAACTCTCATTCAGTTATGCCATTTATGCAGTTGGTGCACATTTTTGGTTTGTGTTTACAGACCTTACATGTCGTATAAATTTAATATGTTGCTTGCAGTTGTTCAGTGTTCTTAAAGTACTGATGTGACCAATTATATGCTTGAGTAGCCTGGTGTATTGTGATTCTTAATTGTAGTTCTTACCAAATACTTTTCAAAACAGACTGCCATATCGCCATCCTTTTTTCTTAAACTGTGGAACAAGAATATGCTTTTGTTTGACAGTGATGGGGAACGTGTCAAAAGTCTTCTTTGTGTAGTTTGATCCTCCTCCTGCAATCTTCTGCAAAGTTTCACTTAATTCCGTTAAAGAATGCTTGAGTATACAGCGAGTGAGACGTGCATTTTATTGCAAACTGTGTGGTTCTGTGTGTTATTTTCAGAAGACCCTTTAGACACAGCAAATTATGTAAAACACCTCTCTCTATGCCTCCAGCACAGGGAGAATAAATACTACTGTGTGAGGTGTGGAAGTGCGCCATGCAAAAACAAAACATGGTCATCCTTTGTTTGGAGGTTGTTGCTATTTGCTGTTCTTCCACTGTGGACTTGGTTGTTATAAAAGTAGTGTTGCATCTCAGTTCTGAGCATTGTTCTGAAAGTTGCTTGTAAGTAATACGCCTAAAGCAAAAATTTGCTGCACAACTATTGACTAGGAAAATTATTTTTGTTTTTAATCACATTACAGCCGAAGGCGCAGAATTCTGTGAATGCACACTTTTTGCCATTTGGGACTCAGAAATGTATGAGGTGTGGAAGTGAAAACTACATATAAGCCTTAACAGCTTTGGTGTTGTATTTTTAGCCTTTGCTTTCATTACACCTGTTTTACTTATTTGACTTTTTTTTTTTTTTACTTATTCAAAGGTGCTAAGGTTACTTGTTAGCATCTCACTGTAAATGCACCTCACTTCTTTCTGAGGGGTAACAAGTTCTTGGAAGAGCTGCTGTTTTAAGGTCACATTTGTAACTGTTTGGTGCAGGAAGTGTGAAAGATATCGGGTCAGTAGGGTGCACAGGGATTAAGAGAGAAACAAAATGCTTATTTTACTTGGTGTTGGGGTCTTTTGTATAATTATTCATTAAATATGTTTACTGTTTTTTTCTGATACAGAGTAACTTGTGGCCATTTGTACTGAAAATTAAAGAAATTATGTTCTTATTGTGTGACTTTAGCACAATATTTGTGATGTTTTGCAGAACTTAATGTAATCGATCTCAATATGCAGTTGTTTGTCAAATAGTTCCTGGCTACATAGTGTCTTAAAGTATTTTTTTCCCCTTTCACCATAGAATGCCACAACTAAAGACAAAAAAGAGTCCAAATTCAAGGAGGCAAAGAAAATTCAGAAGAGGAGCTTCAAGGTGAACACCAAGAAGATCTTCACTGATGAGGGAAAGGTTTGTTGTTGGGTTTTTATTTGCAAAAGTAATGCAGTTATGATAACTTACATGATCGCTAAAAATTGATAGAATAAGAATGTTCTCACATGAAAGTAGCACAAACACATAGGCATTGTTTAAAAGTCTAATATTAAAGCTTGCAAAATATTATTTGTATGGAGACTTTAAAAAAAATTAAAGCCTTCCTCTGAAGTAGCACATCCATCTTTGTAGTTATTTTCTGCGTGAAGGTGTTTTTTAATTGGTTAACAGTCATTTTTACATGGTGCCTTCAAATATCCTCCTATGTGAAAGGACTGAAACAGCAACTTGCTCTAGCTACTCATAACTTTTGGAATCATCTGGGTGCAGGTGGTCCAGCAGTGGCCTCCATTGCAGAGAACCATGGTGCAGGACGATGAGGAAGAGGAGGAGACCTCTGGCATAAATGTGACGGCAGCCAAGGAGCGGCTGCACCGGGAGGACCAAGAATTTGATAAGAAGGAGTACAGTAGAAGGATTAAAGAGAAACACCGGGTGAGACATGCTGTTTTCCTGGTTCACACAAATAAAAGACTCAGGAGCATCCTTGTTCGTTAGTAATTTAAGGGATGGGTGAGATTCCATTACTTTCCCTACAGGCGCTGCATTTCTGCAGTTGTACATGAGTGGATTCGCACAGCCTAAAAACACAATACACAATGGAAGTTTAAAAATGCTTTGTTTGGCACAAACAGCTGCAAAACCTAAGCATTTCAGGAATGAAACTAATTATTAAGATCAGACAGTTGATAGCCTAGTGGTTACAGCTTTCGCCCTGTGACCAGAAAGTCCGGGTTCGATTCCCAAGTCACTGCTGAGGTACCTTGAGCAGGGTACCGTCCCCACACTCTGCTCCCCCTGCGCAGGGGAGCAGTGTGTTCATGGCTGCCCCCTGCTTCACTTGGTGAATAGGTTAAATGCAGAGGAAGTATTTCGTGCTGTTCACACTGTGTGCTGTGGTGTGTTCACAAACACATGGACAAATGGTCACTTTCACTTCACATTGGCACAAATCTAGCTCAGGATGTATTAGAGCTGACTGCATTAGAGCTGATTCCCCTGGACGTGCACTCATTATGCTGGGCCTTAATGCTTGCTGAAGAACCGATTTTATTTAGCCACTGGGTAATCTGAAAGAAACCCCTGATGCATGGCTATCACAGGTTGAGGCAGATAGGAATAGCTGAGATGCCTGTGTAGGGTGCACGGCTTTGAGCCCCAGGTGCTGTAAGGGGGAACGGGCTTTTGAGTTATTACTGCAGATCCCCCTTCATGATGAGCTCCTAAATGATTGCTCTCTGGCAGGTTCATGCAGTTCGTGCCTCTCAGAGCAAAGCATTTTTCACCGCTAGCAGTTCAGCCAGGGAACAAGAAGAGTGTTAAATTTCTGTTGATCACAAAATTCACATTGTGTTATCGATCTCTCAGAGAGCTCTGCACTGAAGAAGCATGAAACAATGGCTTCTATAATTTCTATAAAGAGCAGACGAGGCTCGTTCTCAACATTCCAATTTGTCATACACTTCCTTCACAATCCTGAAAAATAAAGGCCTTTAGGTTTTATAAACCAATCTAAATGTTAGAGATAATTGCAAGATAACCCACTACATTTACATTTATGGCATTTATCAGACACTTTTATCCAAAGTGACTTCCATTCCCTAACTACAGGGGACAGTCTCCCTGGAGCAACTTGGGGTTAAGGGTCTTGCTCAGGGACCCAGTGATGGTGCTGGAGGTAGGATTCGAACCTGTGACCTCTTGGTCCAGAGGCAAGTATCCTACCCACTGAGCTACCTCCACCCCAAAATTGTTTCAACCAAAATTGTCATAACTCGAGGACTTGTACTTCTGCAGTTACTGACTTGCATTTATAATATTTATCCCTCCTATTGACCCCATGTAAAACAAAAATTTTTTGAAAACAGGTTGTTCCCTCCTTGGGGAAGGATATGGCTCTCTATTTTTTTCTCTAATTCATCTTTTCCCATCTCCTTGTTCGCCTCAGACATACTTTGCTTCACTCTTTGACTGGTATGATATGATGCATTGCTTTTGAATCAGGCTCGGATTACATGAGGACACTAGGATACGGGTTTTTGGCTTCTGCTCTGCTGCAGTTTATCATTTTAGCTGTTTGTTCTAAACAGGAGAAAAGGCTGAAGGAGAAGGCTGCACGAAGAGAAGCCAGCAAACGGATGAAAGAGGTGAGTCTGAGCAAGTCATTGCTCAGTATGAAGATTGAGCTTTGGTTGAGTGCACTGTTGTAATTGTTAGACAGTTTGTGTTTTCTTTGCAAATGTTCAGACTACCAATGTGTTTTGAGTGAGCTTTCTCTGTACTATCTGTGTGGTTTTGCCATATTTTTTCCTTTTAGTAACAGAAAAGTAAAAACCAAGGAGCCCCCACTTAAGTAAAACTGTGAAAATTCAGAATTTGTCATTTAAATGGGTAGTTTAGTAATGAACTAATGAACACTTTATCTGTCTTTATGAGAGATACAGTCAAGCAACCGTATTTAAGGTCCAGTCTGATTTGTTTGGATCAAATACTTAAAAATGAAGATTAGTCAAAAACCTCATTAATTCAGGTATGTCAGGTGCACAACATTTTCTTGTTGAGACAGGGTTGTTCATTTAGACTAATTATTGGTTCCTTATACTAGACTCGTAGCTCCAATGTAAAGCTAAAAAGTAAATTTAGAGGGGTCAGACTTAGCTGATAGACTCTCTGTGAATGGCATATGTTTAATTTTTCACCAGTTCTACCACCAAGTTTATTAATGGCTAAAATAAATTATGTAAGTTCAGTCTGAAATTATCTAGACTCCCTGCAAGAGTGTGTACAGACAAAGCAGTGGAGAAGTTGACCTTAGTCTATGGCCATTCAGAGAGCAGTCCATATTTTTGCACTGACAGCTGCCATGTGTACTCATGCTCTCCCCACGTGGGAATAGCTAGATCCACATCCATATGGAAATGCAGCTGGTCAGTCATTTGTCTTCTGATCAATGCTGTGGCCTGTCTGAGGACAGTTCACTATTCATTACTCCTAAACAGTGAATTCCATTGGCACTGGAGCTCGTCTTAGCCCAGTGTGATATTGACTCACACCCTGTTCTGGCACTCATTTCACTCAACCAGTCTACCAGCACATTTTTAAGCCTGGAAGTGAAGTCACTAAAGCTGTATTAGGAATACAGGGTGTCAAAATGTTTTTGTGCCTTGTGATGCACTCTTCTGAAGGTGGCAGTTTAGCTTCCTTGATTTTGGAATGCCAGACTCAAATTTAAATCTATAAATATCACAAATAGCATGTGTCCACTGTATAGATTTAATTTTGGTATAAATAAACCCCTTTAATTTGTATATTTGCTGTATTAAATCCTAAATCATGCCCAGATTGAATTAAATCAAGTCCTGGTGAAATTTGAGATTTCATTATGCATTGACTTATTGTGTTATTAAAGTTGTGAACTGTAATTTGAATGATGTTTGAAATTTACACGCCTATAAGGACAATGTATCTGGGATGTTTATTATGGGTTCTGTGTAAAATGTTAGGAAAGACAGTGCTGTAGGACTGGTACCACATGACCCGCGAACCGGTACCGGGCCGCACAGAAAAAAAACGTGGATGATATCGTGTTATGTTGTTGGCTCGTTGTTATGAAAATGCTGTTAATAAAGCTGCGACATACACATTTGATTTACATTTATTATATTTTAAAGATACCCCATTATTATATTTTTTAAATATCCCCATTTTTATGCGCATCATTTAGTTGTGTAAATATGTATATTTATCTGCCACTCCTTAAAGGCCGGCCCGTGAACATAGTTTCTGATATTAAACCGGTCCGTGATGAAATAAAGGTTGGGGACCACTGCTATAGGGCATTTAGCTGTTTAGCTTCTAAATAGTGCAAGTGTACCTGCTGCAAAGTGATTGTAATTTTACTGTAATACCACTTGTAACCCTCTTGTAAACAGTAATTTCTGAAAATGTATTTGAGTGAATGTTAGTATTATGGTGCCCTAAATATCCATCATGAAAAATTCATATACACAGTTGCATGTTTGAAGTGTCACATGGCGATTACTTCTGGGCTCATTCATGTGGGTATGATGGCATTTATGTACATGAGAACATGGTTCATATATATGTGAAACATGGTTTGGGGCCTTTATGGAATATATAATTTGACTTAAAAATAGTGGCAAGTTGCCGTTTAAGGAAATGTTTTCTTTCTGTCACCGTGGAGGGGCTGAGGCGACAGGGTTCGATTTGGAGGTTTGGTATCTGACTAGATACATTCTGTTCAGGAATAAAAAATATATAAGCTGTAGTTGTTTTTTTCCATACTGTCCTTTTGTCTCTTACTTTTCCTCTCATCTCTCTTTTGCCCCCTATATTCCGTCCTCCCTCTCTCTTGCTCTCGCTCTCGCTCTCTCTCTCACATTCTCATATCCCTACAAATCATTTAAGACATGAAAGGGTAGTTGTCTTTATTCTACACACATGGACGAGTCTGTAAGCGGAATTTCAGATTAATCTCTCACAAACCAATGTTAATTTATAGCACAGGCTTAAAATAAAACTAAAGACTATATTGCAAATAGATTACTTTTGTGTGGTCGGAAAGGAGGGCAGTAGCTAGTGATGGAGACTGAACATGACCTTAAATAGAGTGGCCCAAATAGAGTAGGCTTAAGTTGACATCAATATGGGGCATGTTACTCATTGACTTTCAAAATGTTCCTGGTAGTTTGCCGCCTACTAAGAGGGCTCTTGTCCCTCCTGTGTTGCATAACAAGAGCATATCATTTTTAGCACAGTATAAGTGCCCTTGACCACCAGGAGAATTTGACCAAAGTCTTTTTGCTGCATGTATTGAAACTGAAAAGCAGATATTTTTTTCCAGTTTCTTCCAGTAAAGTTCACTTAATATGATAATGGTATTATTAAACACTGTTTTCCATAAACATAAACAGAAATTGGGTATTCTGTGAAAAGGTTGGCATAAATGATGCTGAGACCGCATTTATGTCCTCCCTTTTTCCTACAGGAGAAGAAAGCTGATTATTATGATGATGATGATGATGATGATGATGAAGTGGTGGCCTGCTTGTTAGGAGCTGATGAAGAGTTTGACCCCAGCACGCTGCCCAACCCTGACAAAGTACAAGAATCAGAAGATGAGGAAGGGTAAGGGTGCTTTTAGGGTGCTTTTGAGAGCTTATCACCTGTGCCAATAGAACTCTGCCTCTTAAAAAGCATACATTCTGTGTAGGTATGCATGTAGGTATGGAAACCTACAGAAGTGTTGATGTTGCTTGTAAAAGCCTATATTTTTCCTTCTAGTTTTTTGTGCCTTTAACCTCATGTTTGACATCAGGCCTGGGCATCCTAGTCCACAGCCCTGAACGTTTTATTGAAAGCCCAGTTTTTGAATGCACCCTGATCTATTCTTGTCACTCCAATAGTTCTATTTAAATCACTTAAACAGACTTTAGTTGATTTTTAGGTGCACATTTTCTGTATGCTTGCTGTTTCTGTAGTTAAAGTAAATATATGTAGTTTTTTTTTCTCTATAAAGTTCCGTTTGTTTTGCTGTTACATTTTTGTATTATGTGACATGCAGCAAATCAGATCATTTATAATATCATACTATTGTAAACCATGCCAGAGCACTAATTATCCCAAAATGAGAAATTGATTCTCCCAGCACTTAATTACTACACAGACTCTGTTTTTTCTCTGACCCATATTGGGTCTATAGAGTTTCATTAGGTTTGAGGCACACACTGGTCCTGTGTGTATCCACTGCATAATTGCTTTTCAGAAGGAGTTATTCCCTTATAGAAGAACAGGATTCATTTATTGGTTGGCAGTGTAAAGCATTGATCCCTGTGGTGGCAGTGAGATGGCAGCATAAAATGTGTAATTACATTCAGATTTAAAGTGGGAGTAGGAGAGGAGGCAATATGGTCTTGCCTGTACAACAGATTTATACTGTTGCTGCACATCTTTGCCACGATTTCCTGTTCTCTCTACTTTGTCATGTGTTCCTTTTTCATTCTTTCCCTCTTACCTTTCCCCCATCTTCCATTCCCCTCTACCTATCTCTATCTCTTGCCTGTGCTGGCGTGCCCTAATTAATATTTTTTTCTTTGTAACCTATTTTTATTCATTCTCTTGTGTGCTACATGGTACCCATTTTTCTCTTTTCTGTCTCTTAATTTATTAAATCTTTCATGCTCCCACACTTACTCTTATTCATATTTTCTCTATTGCCTGTCACCACTTCTGTTTCTTCTCTCTCTCTGCCTGTGTCATTCTGTATGTCTGTTTCTCTCTCTCTCTGTCTGTCTGTCTCTCCCCCTCTCTGTCTTCATTCATTTTTCAAACACTTATGCACACACACATACCCACGGGGTGCTGCGGTCAGGTGATCCCTGTGACTCAGACAGCAGTGCTGTCTGATTAATGGCTGTGGGCTAGGTGTTTACTGCATGGCTACACTGTGCGAATGCAGGAGAGGCTGCTGCTGCTGTAAATTTGATGTGCTCTCTCTTGCTCTCTCTCTCTCACACACTCTACATCTCCGGTCATGTTGTATTCCAGAGCAGTCTCTGCCTTTTTATGGCTGGGCTTTGGGGGGGGTGCACTAAAGCCTCAGCTCATTTGTGTGTGCTACCTGTCCTCCCTGCATGCTCCGCTGCCCTCACACGTACCACCTGTCACTGGCTGCATCCACCTGGCCTCCCTCCACAAACCCCCACCTCTGGACCCTCTCCACAGCTACTTAATCACCCTGTCCATGCTCATTACGCATGTCCTCAGCTGTATTGTTCCCAGCTCTGGTGCATCCCTCATCATACAGGAGCCTGGCAAGCTCTTTAAAATTGTCTGGAGGGAATGCTGCCCAGAGATGCTGTCTGAGAGCATACTGCCCATGTAAACCTGCTTTACTGGGCTGCTGCTGGAGAAGTGACCTGGTTCATAATTTATTTAAAAAGTTACAAGGAATGGACGCTATTCATCATTGTCCCTTCAATGTACAGCTCTGCAAAAACTGCCAATTATTTTGATATCAACAGATTTGACAGATCTTTCCTTACAAATAAGAAGGCAGTGACTGAAATAGTTAAGAAAATTTAGTTTCCAAAGGCTATGACTGTTCACTTGACTAGCCTCATTCAGAAGGTATAACATGACTGTATTATAGAAAGTTTCATGAAGAAAATTCCTTACTGTGGCCTAGCTGGAACTGGAAAAAACAATTCATTCATCAATGACTCCTCAACTTCTAGTGATTTAAAAAAAAATGATGTACATATTGTACATTACCCTGTACATGTAAATAGAACCCTGGCTTTTTCTGACTGGAAATGACAGCCTAAGGGCAATTCTAGTCACTGGAATTGTAGATAAGTAAAGTTACCATTACTATTACATAACTTTTCATTTTATCAGCGATTAGTTGCTAACCCTTTCTGTTGGCTTTTTTGCATTTGTAAATTTATCAGTGGTCATGAGGTCAGTGAAAGAAAGAGGACCCACAGCAGCAGTGACAATGAAGATGATGGACAATGGGAGACAGGTAGAAAGAAGGCCAGGCAGCAGTCCTCAGGAATTGAACCTCTGGACACTGGACTCTCTCTGGCTGAAGATGAAGAGCTGGTGCTGCATTTGCTGGGAGGCCGGAGCTAGTTCCACAAACTCATGTGATCATGGCCTGGCCTTTTCATACATATTTGACATTGTATTTGGAGTTGTGTTGTCTTCTCTTGCATTTGTTCTTCTCTTGCATTTATACATAATGTAATTTTCTCCTTTGACAAATAAAAGTTTATATATTGGACATTAAACACATAGTTTGAGTCTATCTCTTCTGTGTTTTTATCTCTCTTTATCTCAGCAGAAGTTAGGAATTTACATGGCCCACTACCAATTGACTTCAAAGTGCAACAAGTTGTGAAATATCCTGCTTTGCTGATGCCATACTTTTTATTATGGCTTGAATGAACATCCAGGCATCTTTCTATACAGCATACACGCAGTGTCTTTACTCATCTCCCTTCTGTGACTGAAGTAGATATGATTGGCTCTGGGCTTGGTATTCTTGTTCACCAGTTAGAGCACAAGGGCCATGTGCTAAAGTATTTAATTATCTGCATTCAGCCAGCTCATCTCTAAAGAGGGCTTGCTTTGGCTTCACATGAACAGACTCTCTGCTGTGGCTTAGTAAGCATGTGACTTTGATGACTTCTTAGGGGTGGCCATAGAATTGTTGCCTTGAAGGATTCCAATGACCCAATTAGTTTTTTTGATCCCAGCTGCTCTCGAAATCACGTTGGTGCACGTTGGTGTATTCTTGTGCATCATTCAGGCCAAGGTGCGAATTTTATCTCTCACTTGAACGCTTAATGTCTGCGAATCAATTGACAAATAGTTTAATTTCTATATAGAAGCAAATAGATTCCCAAAGGAACTGTGATTCGGAGCTGTCAACGGGCCTGGCAAACAGTGTTTATGTACAAGGGGCCTGGATTGACTTTCTTTGTGTTTTGGCTTTGTGGGTGCACAGTCATCCATCACAGATGTGAGTTTATTTGGAGGCCCTGCTTTCTGCCTTCGACAGCCATTTCACTCAACAATATTTCTCTGCTCTAATAACTATAACAGCACAGAAGGACATGGAATGGTTCAGTTCTGCACCTGTCAAGCATATTGGGAAGACACAATCATTAGAGCTAATGCACACCCCTTTTCATAAATAGAAAAGGACATCGTTTTTGCCAGCCTTCCTTTTAGCAGACTGAGTGTTTTTAAGTAATGGGCATTCCAGTAACCATTTTGACGAAGCAGGTGTTGGTAAACCTGAAATGTATGCACACATTTATTTTGTGTAAAACCACACATGACTTGTGCCTTAGCATGAGACACTTGATTTATGAATGAGTGCTTTGACATGGATAATTACTTGCCTTAGGTACACAACAGTCTCTCTTGAAAGGAGATGAGCTGGCTCACCACAGTACAATGGTTCAGCAGGGGTTTATTTTGGATGACCATCAATGGCACACTGTGATAATAGCCCCCAAAACAATGTACTTTATGAAGGTTGTGAAGTGGCCTGTGTAAGACTCCTGAGATGTGTATATTGAATCTAGAGATGTTATCATGAATTCAATCAAGTGAAATGAAGGGTGCATTTATGTTTTGCCTTGGAGCAGCAAAAAAAAACCCACTAATGGTGTGCATTATGAATGGGCTTAAATGACCATGGCCTAGTTTAGTGCCCTGTCTATGCTTGTCCATTTTAAATGCAGTTTTAAATGTCTAGATTAGCAGGACAGGTGGCACAAGACTGGCTCCTAAAAATAAATGAACAGATGAGGGGCTCAAGAACAGAATATCTGTGTTTATCTGGTAGTGAGAAATAATGAGTGCTTATGGCACCATATTTGCCTAATATATAAATAATGGGTCCAAAAGTATACACATGCTCCTAATTAGTGCAGCATCCAAATCTGAGATCATAATGCTCAATGCCAGGTGTTAAATAGAGGGTGTGATATCCCTTAGCATTAGGCTGTGATGCTGGAATGCAGACACAGCACCACTGAACCACTTTGGGATGAATTGGTGTGATGATGCAGAATAATCCACCATCGTCTACAGATGTCAGTAATGTTCTTGTGACTGAGTGCTTCCAAATCATCACAGCCATGTTCCAGCATTTAATGTAAAGCCTCCTCGGAAGAGTAGAGGCTGTTATTGCAGCTCATTTGGTTTAATTAAAGGAAGAACTGAATAGTTATAGTATTTCGTCTGCATTCCAGTAAACACACACATAATGTACATATAAATACCTTTATATGTGTGTGTGTGTGTGTGTGTGTGTGTATATATATATATATATATACTGCTCACAAAAATTAAAGGAACACTTTAAATAAACACATTAGATACATCAGATCTCAATATGAAGTTG
>JBBPDH010000022.1:4280923-4294141 GCA_037974565.1 Clupeocharax schoutedeni
CATTGGGCTGCGGATCGGTGGCGGTCCGTGACACGGTTCCTGCCAGTACGCAGAGCTTTGCTTCTGCACCAATCAAAATTCAGTCAGATCAGGTCTGATCTCAGACCTCAGGTTTAACGCCGTTAACGCCATTATTAAAATGAGATTAAAGGCATTAAAAAAATTAATCAATGCCCACCTTTTATATATATATATATATATATATATATATATACACACATATGTATACAGTAATGTGGGGGTTACATACCAAGAGGACACACGTATAGTGAAAAACCGTGTTGTTATGTTTTGGTCAAGAAAATGCCTAAAATGCCTATTTTTATATTATAAACCCTATTATATCGTAAACCCTAAACTAAAATGTTTAATACATAACCCTTTAATAAATATAAAGATAAACCCCTATCTGTACAGTACAGTTTACACTGAACTCCTGCAGTGCTAGAATGTAAATACCGATATAGCTGTTGTACAGACGGCACAGTATTTCCTTTGCCTGTCATTTCCTTTTGTATAAGCAGGGTAAATACAGTAATAATTATTGTTACAAAACATACTGATGGCACCAGTTACTGTCATGGTTGCCTGGTTGAAAAGATGCACACACACAATGAAGTTATCGAAGTCTTTATTTTGAGAACTCAAATCAGTCACACACTGTATGGGATTGTCCAACTCTTGCAGCTCCTTTGTGAGTCCCTGCTTGGTGGAGAACCGTCCTCCCGACTTACATGCTGGCAACTGCATTTGGAGGTCACGGTTGGAGAGCCCTACGTGATCCCCTGTCCGATACTCTGTTGCCTCCCTCCAACATTGATCAGCGAAACACTGGAATCGCGTTACTGTTGTTCTGACGGATGTGTGTGCTCGCTCCAAAATCTGCTCCGCCGTACGGAACCACTCGTTCACACTTCATGGGCAGAGAGGGGGGTTTGGCGCCCAAGCACACACTCGAGGGGTCTTAGGCTGGTTGTGAAGCAACGTGAAGGGTTCTGGACTCTAACTGCTTGTGGGACCGCTAACTTCCTCTTTGTACACTTGACTACATTTTTTAGCACTCATTTTCTTTGACTTATTCCTTTTCCAAATCCCATTAGGTGGGTGCTACTATTTTCGTGTCCGTAATGATCGGTTTGTCCAATGGTATTTGTTTTACTGGTAAGGAAACTCTTAGACAATGCATCTGCTTTCCCTTTCTTTTCATCCATTGTCACCCTACCTGCCTTCTTCGTTAAGTCCCGTGACCGACGCAGAGGGATACGGGCGGCCCTCGATGCATTACACCCCTCAGCCAGATTGCAATACTGCGCCTGAAATTGAGGGGGCTCTCCCAATTTGAGGAATTTGAGGAGGTGTCCCAAACAGATCCCCAGGTGATGACTCTCACACCTGCTCCCCCATTTCACCACTGACGCAGTATCCCAATCTAGCATGGGTTTATGATACTTTAACCAGGGTAGACCCAAAATCATGAGAGGCTCCGGCTGCTCTAATACATAGAACTTCAGGTCCTCCTCATGATCTGGGTCCACCCTAAAACACATGAGCTGGGTTTCCCAAACCACCGATCGTCCCACTATCAGCTGCACATCGAGGACTCGCACCGGAATGCAATCACGCAGTCTCTCATTCCACCCGCTTCCAGTGGCCATCACCCTAAACCGCACTGAATAATCAGTGGCCAAGTCAGATCCTTGTTTTAATTGCAGCAGCAAAAGACTTCCAGACTTCCCATTATCTGTATGGTCAAACGCGGCTCGACATCTTTCACGAATTTGGGGATAGTCGGGAAGCGCCATGCCCTCCTGCAACCACACAGATGTGGCCCTCTCTAGGGCCCTCCCTGAAAGTCTCTGCCAACTCTGGCACGTAGCAGGGTCCCCTCCATAATGTTCACGAAGGGAAGCCTGCCTTGGCATCTGTACAAGGGTGGCCGTGTACTGCAAGGGCGGTACGTTGCTCTGGTCTGCTGTTGGAGGATGGGGCCGATCCCGCTCGGCGGTGGGGCCGTTTGTGGTTGGGGCTGTGGCTGTTGCACCGGGGTTCGGGTTTTCGTTGGCCTACAGCAGTCTTCTCACCGCGTGCATGAGTTGGGTGATTTGTTCACGGAGGGTAGCTACCTCACACTGCATAGGATCCTCTTCTGGGGGTAGAGGAATGAATGAGGCGATGGGTTCATCTGTCATGATGCCTGGGTGAAAGGACGCACACACAGTGAGGAGAACTCAGATCAGCCACACGTGGTACGGGATTGTCCAACACTTGCAGCCCCTTTGTGAGCCCCTGCTCGGTGGAGGACCATCCTCCGAATGCTACTTTACTCACAGGCATTCAGCCTCACTTACTAGTCCCGTCTCTTAACCGTCACAGCGTTTCAATGGCTCTGCTCATCTGTTCCACTACCCCCAGTCTCACTTCGAATGCCTCAGGCTGGTCTGTAGGAAGCACACAGAGAATGAAGGACACATTGGACAATACAGTTTCCGGTTTTAGCTGTGTACCCCTTTTCCACCGGAGAACCACAAGAGCGATATGGTTTGTTTACACAATCTCTACTGGAGACTCCTCTCTCCCCACTTCCACCCAGGTATGTGAGTGTTATTCCGCGCAGAATCCGGGAATTGACTGGCTTTTCTTCTACTACTCATTCATTTTCCACCAATCACACAACGCCACATTCACACTCATTCAGCTGGAAATGTCACGAGCACCAGGTAACCCAGCCTTCATCTCATTAAGAGTGACCTCAGACTGGTTTGCCTCATAAGCCGTGACCATTCACAAACACATACTCACTCATACCCTTGTCCGTCCTGAGCCGTCATCCCCTTAATACTCAGGTGACTGGCTCCATTGTGTGTGCGACTGAGATGGCCCAACCGTTACAGTTACAGAAGACTTTCTAAACTGTTGTGGGCCATAACCCAGAAGTGAAGTGAACATCATTTCACCATAAACCAAATGAGCCAAAATCACACCCGAGCAATCCATGCGATTAGTATCTCCATTACCAACAAGGCTTTTGTACGAAGTATTAAATACATTTCAGTAAGCATGTTCAACAATTTTTCAATGTGTCACTTAATTTATGGACATATATGGTTTGATTTCTTTGCATTTGTCGATTGGATGGTTGTTACCGACATCTAATGAGAGTTCCAGAGAGCTTAAGAGCGTCAGAAACATACTTACTTAGAACTTTGGTGACGTGTTCAATACTTATTTTACCTGCTGTATATATGTATACAGTAAACCCTCAGTTTAGGCGGATCTGGACTTGCAGATCCAGTCACACGTGAGAACGAAACTGATCGTTTTACACGGAAATATTCAAAACAACGTGGAACCTGCAAATATTCATGCCAATATGTTTTCTTTTTTTTAAACTAATTTTAGTTCTTCTGGTTCCCCCTGCATGGCCATAGGGCTCTCTCTTAATCTCTCTTTCTCTCTCTTACTCTCTCTCTCTCTCATTCGTGACTTTGCCGTATATAAACCTCGGGTTTATCTTTACATTTTCGTTAAGGGTAATGTATTAAACTGTTCAAAATGAAATTAAAGTGTTCTGGGAGCACATCTGGGAGCATATTTAGGGTTTACACTATTAAAATAGGCATTTTAAGGCATTTTTTGACCAAAACACAACATGTGTTTTTTCATTATACGCGGGTGCTCATGTAACGTAACCCCCGCGAATAATGGGGGCTTACTGTGTACACATCAGACTTTTTTGTGCTTGGTCTTTTTCTTATTAGCTTGTTAAGTATGACATGATGAGTCCAGTGTTTTCTCACCTCTTCATGTCATCCACATTGTCTGCTGCAAAGTAAAAACTCTTGATCTTCGGATGACATGCCTTGAAAGCACTTAAGAACAATAACATGCAAACATTAGATTTAGTTTACTTACTTTGAAACATTTATTTCTGGTCATAAAAAGTTCTACTCACAATTTCTTGCGGCATTCATTTGCACGATCAATTTTGAATTCTGGCAAGCTGACGAAACCCTCTGCTTTTTCATCCTGCAAGACAAAGCTTATTACTATTCTGAGCTCCAAGTAAACAGACAAAAGAACTCAAGAATAAAAAGAGAATACCAGACAATTACTTTTGAAGTAGAGACTGGTAGGGACTAGTGGTCCAATTATTGAAAAATAATGATAAAACAAAAACATAGTGTTTTGCATAAAAACCAAAGATCCAATAAGTGGCCCACATTTCAGTTTCTTAATCTTATAAACAGCAGTTTTACATACATCCCATTATAATTTACAATAGCTAATAAAGATTAACAACAACAACAACAACAACAATAATAATAGTATAAGCCTGGGGCTCAATGAATTTAGCACACTTCAGCCTCACCTCCTCATTGATGTACCAGTACAGACATGCATCCTTCAGCACCACCCAGTACTTCTTCCACTTCTGAGAAAAGTAGCTCTTAGCATCTTTTTTCTTCCACAGCCAACCTTCACAGTCTCCCTGACCCAGGTCTTTACAGGAAATTCGTCGTTTACTAATCAAGGACATTGAGCTAGCTATGGAGAGCGTAAATAAGAAAATAATCTGAAAACATGATAATATTAAAGGGTCCATATCAAGGAAATACATTTTTTCATTAGAAAACAATTTGAAGTAGCAACATTAGAAGTTTTAAAACATTTAACTCACTTATTAGGTGGTTTTAAATTCATTGTGTTTTGTGATCTCAATGCCAACAAATTCAACACAGCATGAATAGATATTCATTTTACAATAGTTTAGCCCACCCATTCATATTTAAACCCTGACTCCTTTTGGAATTAGACACAATAAAAACAAACAAGTACAACTGACCTGCAGTTGTAAGTTTAGTCACAAGTTGACTTTTTAAGTGAAAATCTATTACAGTTTCTCTCAGTCGCTTTGGTGCATTTCACAGATTACAATTTAATTCTCAAAACTACTTGTTAAAACTCCACATCATCTAGGCAATTGTGGGCACCATAAAGGCAATTCCTCCTTATTTTTAACATGAAGTAAATGCTTTGATAAATCCTTGCCATTTATTTATTTCATGTCATTGCAAGCCATTTAATTCAAAATGCATTATGATATACATCGCTAGGGAGGACAGATAGAAGCATCTAATAATTACTACTGAAGTAATTTGTCATATAGTGGTACATGAACAGGGGTGTTTAATATGTTTTTACAGTAAACTTGTTTTAAATTTTGTACAATGCAGTGGTGTAAAGATACTTGCTTTATAACAAAACATTAATCATAAATACAATACCGTATACGCATCCAGTCTTTAGCAATCCATTCCCCAATACAGTTATATGTCACTTTGTAGTACTGAAAAAAATGCTATAACATAGAGAAAAAGTGCTGCATTATGTATTTTTAATGTTACCAAAATCCTAGTCACAGGTTTCATTTGTCACAATCCAATGTGCTTTGCAGTTTGCTACATTGTTGTGCCATGTTAATAATGATTAGAGAAATGCTCAAAGTGACTGAGAAAAACTAAAACAAAATATATTCATGACACAAAATTAAGACATTACTACAATGTATGATTACCATTTATTGATTATTTTTTATTACCACTTACTAGTGTCTTTTCTAGGGAGTCATTAGGTCCTAATGTGAATCAGGTGCTGACCATTCCAGAGGATAAAAATTATTTGACCCTTCAAACGTGTCATGTCTCAGCCATGGAATGACCTAAGTGGCTAAATAAAATCTAAATGTAAAAAATCAGTAGAAAAAATAAATTCAATATGAAAATACAACATGCTATATACTACAATGCTGGGTATAAATACTATAGATAAGGAACACAGTGGAGTGAAACCTACCGACACAAATGGTAGATTGGAATAAGTTACTGCAGAGAATCAGTAGTAATATTAAGTAATAAAAAGTAATTAGGAAATTCTGCCCAGACTTATACAGATGCCATATTTTATGTTTTATTTTTCAAAATGTTAAATTTAGCAAATAAATAATAACTGTAGGTTTCTCAAACCTCCAACTGCATACTGGAACAACACAGTAATAAAACAGCCTGTTTAATTATAATGACAAAAGAACCAGGTAAGAACTGGTGAAGAAAATAAAACAAACTACTGGACATTGGCTCTTTAATTGCAACCGTAATTTGATTGAATGTAAAAGTAAGAGATATTTTTAATTCATACAATTCATTGTTGGAGTGCTGGATAGTATTATTCAATTATCAATAAAGATCTGCATCTCTCACCTTTTAACTTCTTCTTTGACCTTGAAACTGCTGAACACTGATCGAATGTCTGCAACAAATAACAGACCCATTACTCAAATCTTGTCCACACTTAACCCTGCCTCACCTACAACACTGGAACTGCCATTAATGCCACTCACATGATAAATGGACGAAGTGTCTGAAGTGGGTGTGGTTACTGAATCCTGTCGCAGCATTTCCATTTGAAGGGCAGAAACCAGGGCATAATGAGTGGGGCTAGCTCCTTTCTCATTCTTCCTCCTGCTCCACTTACTGCTGCTGCATCCTATCATGTACTCTTCGGCACCCGCCTTATCCTCACCAGCATAATGAAGCAGGGAATTCTCTGTGTGCACAGTATTGTGACAATAGCTGTGAAGGCGAAACTGTACTGCCACACTTAAACTGCGATGCTTAAAGCCACATGTTTTATTACTCTGATAGAATATACAGAGGCTTAGGATAACTGTGAATTATTCAAAGACTTTTAAAATCCTAAGCACTGTTTGTTGGCATTTGAAATCAACCAAGGGTCACAGATTCTGAAAGAAGTTTGGATTTTCAGTTTGTTAGAGCCACAACAAAATATAACTTTTATTTATATATTTAAAATGTGCACTTCAAGAGTTCACAAGGGCTCAAGTGAAGCTTATAAAAAACAATTCTTCTTGTAATCCTACCAGCTGCTCTTATAACTTGATTAACAGCTTGATTTTAACAGAATGACCCAAATGAGACTACACAGAATATTTCCACAATATCAGTTAACTGTTTCAGGTTCTTTACACAATTCACTTTTTATCAGTTCATTTTTCCCCCTGTGTAATTTGGTGTAACTATCTAATGTAGTATTTTACTCTGTGGTCTTCCACCAGTCACAAATCTTACCAATAATAAAACTTACATTTTCACTCAAAAATATAACCTTTTCCTGACATTTTACAAGAAGCACAGTTTAGATGTATAGTGTAAAGGTGGCATTTGGCTGATGCACTTAACCAGAGTAACTTGCATTCATTAGTTACAGGGAAAGTGACCCCCATAGATACTGAGGGTTAAGTGTCTTGTTCGAGGACACAATTGTATAAAGTGGGGGTTTTAACTGTGATCCTGTGGGGTCACATGCAAGTGTTTCACCCACTACGCTACTATTAGCCCACTTGGTGCTAGTGGCAAGTGTTAATACAATATACAAGTTATGAAGAACTGTCTACATTCTGTGAGCTTTTGAACAACAACAAAAATACATTCTGCCTCTGTAATTAAAGAGAGTCTCTGTTCTTCCTTGCTTTGCCACTGAGATGAGATCAACCAGTCAGGCACCAGCATCTTAGCAGAACCTCCTTCTTGGAGTTTCCATAGCAATGAAATACCACAAAATCCCAAATTCAGACAAATAGACAAACGCACACACACAGAGAAACAACATGAGGGGAAAAAAACAGGTGAGGGGAGGGAGTGAGCATTGACACAGAAGCAAAAGCCACAGATTAAAAAGGGTTGTGAGAAGAAGTACGAGGGTCAGAGGGAACTTGATGGAAACTGAATCAGTATTCATGGGTTCAGCAACACCAAAGGAAGAAAGCTAAAATGTCCCTGCCCTCCTACTGCCTGTCTTACTCTTTGCTCTCTCACCCACCTCTCCTCAGCTCTTTCTTCAGCTTGGCTGGGTCTTCATAGTCTCCCACCCAGTTATACTCCACCGGCATAGAGATGGGTCTCAGCCTGCCTGGCTCACACACACCAACGAATTGCATCAGAATCACATCATGCCACACAAAACACCAGGCTAAAATTACAAATTACAGCTAATAGCCTGAAAAAGAGGACCAAACACATTCAAATGTGTACATCATTTCCATATGAACAAAACATAGCTCCAACAAAATTTTCATCTTATTTTTGC
Organism: Clupeocharax schoutedeni; assembly: GCA_037974565.1. Classification (NCBI taxonomy): domain Eukaryota; kingdom Metazoa; phylum Chordata; class Actinopteri; order Characiformes; family Alestidae; genus Clupeocharax; species Clupeocharax schoutedeni. Next base: position 4,289,087 of record JBBPDH010000022.1, read on the forward strand.
CAATAATTATGTTTTTAAAAAAACATTAACATATTATTCAGGTGGAAATGAGGAACACATTCCCCTTATTTCCCTAATGTCAATCAGGCTTAGGCCTCAAACAAAACATTATTTGCACAGATCTTAGGAACTGACTAAGAAATAAAGATCTATACCTTCCACATAAAATCATGTAAATTTATAAGGCCTAACATTAGTACTCTGGGATAAATATGGGTCACTGTCTCTGAGCTCTGCATACGGAAGATGATTAAAGAAAAATACATCTGTGGTGTAAATATCAAACTATATCACTCTGCAATGCAAAGAACAGTTCAAAGTGTGTACCATATGTTGTGGTGTTGTCTCTGCGGACGGGAGGTGGGCCCTGGTTCTGGTCGTATTCATAGCAGTAGAGAACTGCATCCTCATCCAGCACAGGAAAACGCCGCCGGCACTCCTGATCCAGAAAGGAGTTTGGCGACTCTGAACCTTTAGCTACCTCATACTGGGCTGTGTCACTGCCTGGTCTGTTGTCCTCTCTACAAAAAATAAGATTTTGAGAACAGCACTATAATTTTAGGCATTCTATCAAATTATGTCCCTTTAACATGCGTTTATATAAATTTTCCTGCTTTTTTTAAATATTATGCATTGTTGTTAGGTATTTTTGAATCATCTACAGCCATGTTCCTCATTCTGAGTACATTTGAAAGTTTTTTCGCATCCAGCTTTTTGCAGCGTTCCTTTTTTTTAAAAAGCTAAATATTTTAAACATGTGAATTTGCACAGGACTAGCGTATTATAATCACTATATCTACAGATCTATGACCAATTGTAATTTTGGAAAATAAAATTGAAGCTACTTCTGTTTTTCACTGGTGAAGCAGTAATGTGCAGTAGATTTGCAGGGTGTCATTGTGTTTGGGTGTACCTGGGTGTATATGGCTCGTTGGGTGGTGGGGGGATGTAGAGGTCCTGCAGGGCACAGCTGTCCCGTCTAGATGGTGTGCTGAGAGTGCTGGAGGGTGTGGCTGCACTGCTGCTGGGGCTTGGGTGGATGATGGGCTGTGGAAGAGGAACAGCAAGAGCAGTGCTAAGGGTTTAGCATTTAAACAGACTGCTACCTAACAGGTGAGAGAAGAAGTGAGAAAACAAATGTTCACTTTTGTGTAGTTATAGCAACATGCTGGCCCAGAAAGTGTCTCAGTGTATGAAGTATGAAGATGCAGATTTTTTACTGCCGTCATCATCCTTCTCTTTCTCCTCTCATTTTCCTCTTCTGTCTCATCTAACAGCTGCCACTCCCATACATTTTTATGAACAAAAAAGTTCCCATGACTCCCAAACAATTTGTTGTTTGAATGAAAATAGAATTTTTACCTCATACCAAGGTTCTTTAAACTTCACATTTGTGCACAAAATGAACAATTCATGAAAACCTATCACATCACAAACTTTTGGCACCTCTATTTTTAAAGCAGGAATTGAGGCATTTTAACGTAACAGTTATCACAGTGAATCTTGGTCAGCTGTTTACTAAGTTTTGTAAAAAGAAATTAGATATGCAAAAAAGACAAGTATATATCTACACATATCTACATCTACAAAAACCTGGCCTTTTGATGATATTAAAATAGCAATATTTATTTCTTTGTAAAAACATTCCAGAGAGAGATTTTACAGAGCAGCTGATAATCATTATTCTATTTAATCAAAACATATTAATACAGAATCTATTAAAATGATAGATATTAGCAATATTACAGGAAATTCTTCTGTAGAAAGTTATAGAACTACAATGAACATTGCATTAACACAAATGTTCTTGAAACTAATATTTATGGTTCTGAATAAAGAGAGTTGACAAAGAAGAAGAAAAATTCAGTGAAATATCAGATAACATGCATCGTTTGTGTATATGCTGTTGTGTCTAGGTAGAAATTAACCAGTTTACACATTCCTGCACACAGTCCCAGGTTTCATCCTTATAACTGTGACTTCCTTTGTTCCTGATGTCACCAATCATTTAAACCTTGTAAGTTAAGAAGTTGGGCCTGAACTGATCAGACTAATTTGTCCAGCATATCCTGTAGATGCTTGATGAGATTGAGATCTTAAGAAATTGGAAACCAGCACCATCTATGTCATGTTTATCAAACAATTCCTTGCTATTTTCAGGATTTTTTGACTCTCCAATCATGCCATCACAATTTGGCCGCTGTCAAAGTCGACCAGAACCTTGCCCATGTTTACTGTTTTTAACACAATTGCAAAAACTGCCAAATATCCCAGTTTTTTTACAGGTGCCATTATAATAAGGTAATCAGTTTGACTTATTTTACATGTCAATAGCTTAATATGGTTTGTGCATTTTCTGCAAACCTGAATTTTCTTTTGCCCAGTTATAAAATCCCTGATCGCCAGGTTTGGGAAAAGGGACTGAGCAGAAAAGAATGATCAGCAGATGAAAGAAAGGAGGGAGGAGGATGACAAGGAGGGGTTGAGATTTGCCATGCGCTCCGGTTGGTCAGAGCCCTAGGGGCAGAAAGACAGCTTTTAAGGCAGTGCATCCCTCAGCAAGGGGGCTTTGCTGCCATGGATCATCAATACATTCATGCCACTTAAACAATGCTTACATTTATTCAGACACACACACAAAATATCCAGTTGTACCTGCAGGGCAAGAGGCTTCCATCTCATGTTTTTCAGCAAGGCAGGGGCAGAGGTGAGAGTGCTCTGGGGTCGCTTCTTCAGTGTCAAGGACACCCCCGCAGGATCACCACGTAAAGAATTCACCAAGTTTTTTAACTGCCAGCCCACCTGCACAAACACAGACACATTCACTCATTAAAATAAGAGTTTTAAGCCAAAAAAAGCCATGAGTCATTCACTGGGGTACAAACATTACATTAGTCTTTTAAACACTAAACACTAGTGCACTGTAATTCTCACACGGGCATTTTCTTTGGTATGCCCTGTCATATTCTTTTGTATAAGCAGGGTAAATACAGTAATAATTTAATGTATTTTAGTAATAAAAATACAGTCAAATGTACAGGTAATTTTAGAGTTCAATAATTAACTGTTCAATAATTTAGTGATCCGCCGGTTAAAGCAGACACTGGACAGAGACTGAGCTCAACAGCTTATTTAATTTACAGCAATAAAAATATAGGACTTTAAGAAGGACAAAACAAAAAACAAGAGAAAAAACAAGCAGTAGTTAACCATCCCAAGGCTTTCTTTGTGTTGTCTTGATAGTACGCAAACATTTATCCATCCACCAATCCATCAATTTTCTCCCGCTTATCCAGAGTTGGGTCGTGGGGGCAACAGCCTGAGCAGGGAAACCTAGAATTCCCCTTTCCCGACCACTTTGTCCAGCTCTTCCAGGGGGATCCTGAGGTGTTCCCAGGCCAGCCGAGAAACATAATCTCTCCAGCGTGTTCTAGGTCTTCCCCAAGGTTATATTTTATATGGAACTGTAGCTGAATTTAAGTTCATATTTTTGTTACAAAATTGGTAAATTATATGTTTCTGGAGTTTTCACAATCAGTCATTAGTTTGGTTATAAGAAAAAATGACTGAATCCAAAACGCTTTAATTTCATTTTAAACTCAGCTTAACCCATTACCCTTAATGAAAATGCTAACCCCATATACAGTGACGGACTGGCAATCTGTGCATTCTGGAAATGACCAGAATGGCCATCTGGTGCCCGGCCGTTGGCCCAAGATGTGGCAATAAAAAATGCTAAAAAAAAAACATATTTCCACAAAAAAAGCACAAAAAATCCAGAGAATATTTACAGTTTCTTCACTATTATTTCCACGTATGACTATCAGTTCAGTTCTCAGGAAAAAAAGGTGTGAGACTACTGAGGATTACTGTATTCGCCTTTTATTTTATCATTGCAATGAATTTTTGGTTTTCTGCGGTTTATTGAATAGTTATATGCAAATTTGAATAATTAATTAAAAACTAGTGCACTGTGCACTTTTATTTTAAAAGTACTGTTACATGAACAAAAGTGCAATAACATTTGGTTTGCAATCATTTTAAACAAATAAGGAGCTTTTTAACAGCAGTGTTCCCCTTAACACAATCACACAGGTGCAGTTCAAATATTTCTGTAAATCTCAACTTAAACATTAATGTAATAAAATCAAATATAAAACCAAAGCTATTTGCCACTGCTGTGAATTCAAGTTTTATCTAGTTTGTTATTGAAAAATAAGTTACCCTCCCCAGGGAATGGGGAGCAGGACCATTATAGCAGCTGCAAATCCGGACCAACTCCATATGAAAGTCTATGTCCCTGAATGCAGTGTCATTAAATTAACTATTGGTGGTGGTCAGGCATCCCATTACTTTTGTCCATATAATATAGAGAAATAAATAAATTTATAGAGAAATAAAATTTCTGGTTCTGATGCCTGTTTTATGTGTTTTCCTGTTGATCCAGGATGTCCTTTGCCATCTTCCATCAAAAACTACACCAGGCCCTCATAGGGCTCCAGGGGCAGGAACAGATGGCCTCCTTTGAATGTCTGGCCAAGGGCCAGGAGAACCATCATATCATCCAGAATGCTGCAACTAGCAAGAGCCCCTATTTCGGCTAGCCTCACCAAAATGACTTGGACAATCCTGAGGCCTTGGTGGAGTTTTTTGAAAGACCGGCCCAAGAATGATGGTTAGGCAAAGAAGGAATAAGTATTCCACCTTCTCCTTACCTAAGAGTATAACAAGCTGTCCTCCAGAGAGTCAGCCACACTCCTGAGCAACATATGCATTGGGCTTTAATGCAGATTGAGCTCTGGCACTCTTGCAGACGATGGCTTCTGCTGAAATATTGCTGTATGATTGAGGTACTGTTTGTCTTGCAGCAGTTCATTGTTAGCCTCCCAGTAGCCATGGCAACCTGAGTTCGCTGCCATTGTCCAACAGCTCTTGATATATAGTGTACACTAGGGGTGTGACGAGACACTTTTCCCATGAGACGAGACACGAGACTGGGTTCACGAGAACGAGACGAGACGAGATTTTGACATTTTTTTAAAAGAAATCCTCAAT
>JBBPDH010000022.1:4385991-4401664 GCA_037974565.1 Clupeocharax schoutedeni
TTGGTGCATTTGAAGGGTGCGAAAGGCAAAATAATCTCCCGACCACTATGTCGAACTGATACAGCAAGACCAAGACAGCGAGACCAAGACAAGACCGAGGGATCCGAGACCAAGACAAAAGACCGTAGAGACTGTGACAAGACCAAGACCACGTAAAAGACCGGTCTCGAGACATCCAACTCTACCGTCTACACATATACCCCTAGTCAGTACACACCCCCTATCTAATTTATCCTATTTTACACAATTCTTTTTTTTATTTATTTAAAGCTACAGGGGAAATAAGAGAAGAGAAGAAGAAAATTAGAAGAAAATACTGTACTATTCGTTTATTATTTACCACTGCAAAAGAGCTACATTTCTTCACATTATTTTTTTTTGTAACAACTGGTAATTCATGCATACAGCCAGATGCTGTTCCATATATGATCCTTTTTATATTTTTATATAAAAATATAAAACTTGGCCCAAATCTTTCATTATCAGAGAGGCTTGAGTACCAATGAAGTGCAACTTGAACTGTTTGTCTTCAACCCAGTATCCTGAGATAGAGCAGCACAGTGCAGTGGCCTTCTGTGTTCTGGCGTGCCACTGTGCTCCTGTTCTGTGTTGCAGACCTCATCCTCAAATATCCATTCTCTGTCATGTTCCTAAACTCGCTTAATTACAGCAGCTGGGGGTCTTTTTCTTTAAAGATTTGAAGTCACTGTGATCAGCAGTGATATCTGTAAGGAAACAAGTTAACAGCAGCAGTCAAAGAGGGAAAAAGACAATGTGTGTTTTAGCTTCTATCTATAGCAGAGATTTTCCCCCCAGTCAAATCCATCTAGCAGGGCTGCAGAATGGAAAAATAGCTCATTAAAACTGGCAAAACTATTCTTTTGCCAGTGTAATGTCAGTATCTTTTAACTCCATTTTCCTGTTTTATATTTCATGCACTGATGATAACTTTTTTATGGACTAATAAAAATGTATTATTATTGCAGTGGATGAGACAATCCCAATAATGAAGATCACTTACTGACAATATCACTTGCTTGTCTTGTGTTCTTCCTTTCCAGTTCTCCTAATACAGTGGCCTCGAAGGTAAGTGATGCAACACGGAGAAATAAATTTCTCACACTCTCTCCTGTTCGTGGGGAAACAAATGTGGGTACTTTTATATTAATGCTGTGATGGAATCATATAACAATAACTACAGCCACTTCTAGACGTTACAAACACAAGCCATGTTCCCACAGTGGTCTCCTACCTGAGAGAGCAGACACAGCCCAGTACTCAGCTTTGATCTCTTCTGACAGCTTGATGGCTTCCTGCTCTATCTGGGCGAACAGGTCTGGATGCTAACAGAAACAGGTAACATGAGTTCACCAGTCAAGCATGTGACATATTTATTTGAGAATGAACTCACACGCTGGTCCTTCTTTGTCCCCACAAGGAAGAGCAGTACACTGGAAGGATCATTGTCTATCATGGCATCTTCAAGCCACAGTCTGCATGGTTATCCCAAAGAAATGAATGAGATCAAAAGCCCAGCTTACGTAGCAGTGCTAAATTAAGTCATACTCTCACATTTATGACATCTAACATAAGTGGAAAAATATATGGCATCAACATGCCTTACCTTGCATGATCCAAAGAATAATAGTTGCTTAGGTCAAATACAACTATGATGGCTGCAATTCAGAAAAAATAAGCAAAAATGTTTTGATTATGAAACCAGTAATTTACAACCAGTGCAGCAAAGCATAAAGGATTTTTACCTTGGGCCCCTCTGTAGTAGGTGGAAGCGATGCATTTAAACCTTTCTTGACCTGCAGTGTCCCATCTACATTCATTTAGAGATTTCATTTCAATATGAAAATGAACTGCATTGAAAAGTTTTAACACTGAATTGTGTACATTTTGTCTCATTGATCATATACTGTAAAGTGAAAGTGAAAAGTGAAAGTGAAATACTGTAGTGCATTATTGTATCAATTCTGTATGTATTTATTTTTCCAGACATGTGATTCATGACTCACAGCTGCAGATTGAAAGGCACTCCCAGAACTTCAAATCTCTCCATCTCAAAGTCCACTCCAATTGTTGCTTTGTAGCCTTTGTCAAAAGAGTCCTTACAAAACCTGTAGGCAAGTCATAAACCTCTCTACATCATCCATACATCTTTTTGATATATACTTTTAAGAACTATAGTCAACATAAAGTTTTTTGCAATATACAGAACCAGTTAAAAGGGCTCAACAATTGTAAAATCCTAAAATAATTTTCTTGATTTTCTTTGTCTTAAAAGTGAATAAATATACAAGCTGTGAATAACATATATGGAGCTATTACAATACTGGCTTTCTACAAAATACCAAAGCTATTTTGACCCACACAATAATAAAACATTGTGTGACTCATATCAATAAGAACAGATATTGCATTAATTTAATTTCAACAAGCAACACATGTGTTTGAATCATAATGTGATTCTAACTGAACAGTAAATTCTGCTATAGTTCCCCAAAAATCTACTTATTGGGTGTGGGTATCAACCTGGTACTGCACATATTATACATGTCCATTTTAGCAGTTATTTTTTAACTCATCATCCCCACAGATAAGAAAATATATAAAGTGACTTTCTCTTTATATAATATAATAAATATATACCATACAATATAAAGAATACTTTGTTCTACTCACCTATTGATTAAACATGTTTTTCCCACTCCAACATCACCCACAACTATGACCTTTGCTACATTAAATCTGCAGAGAAAAGAACAATTAAATGTTTTTATTTTGCACACAAATATGTGTAAACCTAGAGAAGAGCCCTAGCTGAAACATAGGAATTGGGACTTACCCCATTGGGTCAGCCTTCTGAGCCTGACAAGCATCTTGAACTGTAACATGAAAGGTGTCTTTTGTGTGCACTGCAGCATTCTTTGTGAAGCACTAGACAACAAAACAGAAAAATTAAGTATTATTATTATTATTATTATTATTATTATTATTATTATTAAGCAGAAGAAGAAGAAAAAGAAAATGTAACAAATATCAGTACACCAGGAGTAATAGACAAAATGTTATTTACAAGAGGGAGCTCAGAGATGATCTTATCTTCTCTGATAGGCGGTAGGGAACTCATAGTTGGGCTCCTGGAGAAGTAGTCAAATGGACAGTTGCACACAAACTAAAATTAAGCTTGTTAGAGACAATGGCATCATGTAGACAATTTTAAAAGCAAAAATTGTACAATCAAAATATCTTACTGCCCTACATATCTGTAATATTAAATAGCCTAACCAATGACATAGCTTATTATGCAATGCAATATATTATAGCAAATATGTAATAATAATCATGCTGACCAGTTTGAAAATGTTGCAGAATCAGCAGAAATGCAGACATTAGTACATACCAGGTAGTTTTGAATTGATCAAACCCGAGTGATGAGCCTTCTGGATTCCATAAGAGTCAAGAGCCTCTAATCAAATAAATATTTATTTCTGCTTGCAGCGCTGAAACAGTGCAAAGATAATTATTCTACATCTGATGATGAGACGCGTTGAGAGAGGAAACTCGGTTATATTTCCTCAACGGCAAAATGCAATTTGTGAAAGCCTTCAGCTCGACTTCTGTGGGTTCACACCCCTGAGGTACTTCCTCTTGTTGGAAATAAGTATTACTGGTGATGAACTGTGTTGCCAACTCTCTACTACAGATAGTAGCTGAAGTTTGCCCAGGAAATCGCTAGATGACGCCACGTGCTATTTGCATATATATTAAAATAAAATAAAATTACGAAAGTAGAGGAGGGAAAAGAGACGTTTAGAAGGTGAAAGAGACGACGTTCATGTGTGGCTTCTAAAAGAAAAATCTTTGTTATATACCTGAGAGTGATTTTTCTTTTTTACATTGCTTAAGAACATAACAAATTATTTTGCGTGTTTTGTGAGTGGGTGAGATCAACCAACAAACGGTTTATAATTGGTCAGTCGATGTCACCCTCATACTGCGTGCACATGCGCAGATCATTCACTTTCTGAGCGCCTGGACGGACGGATGCAGAGCGGATTGGGTCCCTGGCTGATTTACAGGGACAATGGACGACATATTTGTTCAGAAAATAGCTGTCAAAATGTCGCTGCAAATGTCGCTAGGCGCTTTTTTGCTTTTTTTTTGGGGGGGGGGGTGTCGTGGGGTCGTTAAGGGGGTCTGGAGGGTCTGTTGTTAGAAATGTCGACAAAGTTGCTTCGTTGGCAACACTGGTTATGAACTACAAAAACGGCACCGAACTACAAGATCCACAAAGCACCACCATGTTCTCGCGATAAAAGCGCGCTTTTCAGCCTGTCAGTGTTCGACCTGTGCCGCCTGCCCGTTCTGTTCGGCATGGAGGTGGTAGTATCCTAGTTTGGGGATGCTTTGCTGCAGCAGGACCTGACCAGCTCACCATCATAGAATCCATCATGAATTCTACTGTGTATCAGAGGGTGCTTGAAGAATATGTGAAACCATCTGTTAAAAAAATAAAGCTGAAGCGGAACAGAACGCTGCAACATGACAATGACCCAAATAATACACGCATATCCACCAAGCACTGGGTAAAGACTAAGAAGTAGAGAGTCCTGGAATGGCCAAGTCAAAGCCCTTATCTTAACCCCATTGAGATGCCGTGAGGTGATTTGAAACGGACTGTACATGCCAGACAACCCTCAAACATCTCACAGCTGAAAAAAATTTGCATTTCTTCTGATCGATATCAGAGACTGGTAAAAGGCTACAGAAGGCGTCTCGCTGAAGTTATATCAGCCAAAGGAAGCAACACTAGTTATTGGGAGGTAGGGTGTCCTAACCTTTTCCTTCATTAAAATAAACATCTTCTTTGATGCTTCACAAAATGTTTGTTTTTGTTTTTTAATTACAATCACTTTCTTTTCCAGTAAAACATAAAATCATGATTGGAAATTGATATGTGAACAGTTCATAATAAAGAGCTGATTATTTAATGGGGTGTCCTAATTTTCTTACATGACTGTATGTTTGCTTTCATGTTTCAAACAAACTTAAGACCCATTAACAATATCAACATTTCTCCACTAAGTTACAAGAAGACAAAGGAGTCAGAAGCTGTGCTGAAAGGTGACTATGTGCCTGTATTTAGAATGAGAAATCTCACGTCAGTGGAACTCAGTCAGGTCAGTAAGACCTTACTTTACACAGTAACTTACTTATTCCTGGAAAAGCATTCTAATAGCATTTCTTCCCATGCCTCTGACAGAAGCCAGCAAACATCAGAGATCTGCACAATGCTATGGACTGGATTGAGGGGAATCAGGCAGGATGGAGGCAATATTGATGCTAAGGAACCATTCCTCTTTGGTTTTCAGAGGAAATGGAATTGTTTTTACAGGCCTGTGATGACCAGTGGGGACTCTGTGTTAACTATGGTTAAGGAAAAGATTTTATAAAAAATGCTGCATTTTAATCTGTTGTCATGTCACAATAAATGATACAATCCATTGATGATCACCACTGCTGCATTTATAAACTTTTTTCATTTTTTCCTTGATCACTGGGAGGGCACTTGTACTATAAAAGTGTACTATACATATACAATTCTACGCACACACACACACACACACACACACACACACACACACACACATATATATATATATCTCCCTCCCTCTTGCCCTGTTTGTTTTTACTGTCCATTCAGCTTGTTTGTGGCTACATTTGGCAAATTGAAACCCATGATTACTACAGTTTTTAATTCTTTGTTTTTTACACTGTTAAATTGTTCAATTTAGATTATAATATAGAAACTTAAGAAATTAGTTTTAAATGGTTCCAACTGGCCAAAAGTGGTCACAAACAAGTCGTGTTAACATTGGATATTACTAATATATTTAATGAGTTGGAAGTTAAAAATTAAAAGATAAGAAAAAACTCCAGAGCCTTGGGAAATTTCATTCCATGTGTATGAACACTGTTAAATGGTTAAGAAAAAGGAGTGAACTGGACAGAAAATGCATGCAACAAGAACAAAGGGATGTATATATATATATGTGTGTGTGTAAAGGATACATATCTAATCAGTTTTCAGTGTGTGGTGTCAATATAATTTCCAAGTGAAAAACGCTGTATTCCGGAGTTTATCCACTAGTTTTATAACTGACGTTTTCGGCTGTGAAGAGTGGAAGTCACGTGGTCCCGTAGAGGGCACGTGTTCCGGTGGAGATGAGTCACGTGTGTGGAGCTCCACTCTCCAGTCTGCAGCTAGACGCTCTTGGAGACTTAAAGATAAACTTTTTTTGTTTTGCAGTCAGCATATATATTAAAAATAACAGTGATACAAAAGCACCAGGGGGCAGAAAAACAAAGAAAAGCTAATAATAAATATTAAAATATTCAAACAAGTACAACAATTTAACAGCCTTAGCATTGCTTGACCATTTAATGCTCCAAGTATTTTAAAAGGTCACTCTTGAAAATCAAGAAGAGGGATTTTCATTTAGTAAAATTACATGTATGAATGTGAAACTTGATGAACATAAAATCAGAAACAGAATCACATTTATTGGCCAAGTATTTGAGCACACATAAGTATGTGTGTATAAATGAACAATACAATATGATAAACTATCTAGATCTGATGTACAAAATATAAATCGCTATAATTACTAAAATAACTGGATGAACGAATTTCATTCATGCTAAATATTTGGCGTCCACGTTATATGTATTTTTTGTGTTTAAAAGCTGCCTTATACTGTATATGTATATGTATGTATATATATTGTATGTATATATTGCTGTAAAGTTTCGGCAATGCGCTGTCTGTATTTAAATTTTCGTGAGACCGATTTGGCAGCAACAAGGCGGTTTTCTGAGTGCGCATGCGCACGCACGCGCACGCACGCATGCGCGGGACGGATCAGGGCTCTGACTCTGCCCCTGAGAAATAGAGGAGAAACCCCGGTCGTTCTTTCTTTCTCAACATGGCACCGAAGGCGAAGAAAGAAGGTGTGCTCCTTTTCAGTCATTTTTCTGTAAAAAAACAACAATTTTGCTGTCACGTTACTGTTAATATTTAGTTCAATGGTTGTTGAAATGCATATGTTTATCTTGGGTAGTTTCCCAGTTTAGTTTAAAATGCTATAGATGAGATATTTGTCTCCTGGAGTGCCGTAGTGGAGAAACATGTCCTTAAACACGTTGCTGTTACGGATCTCGGGGTTATCCAGCTACTGTATTATTGGTCGGCTCAGTTTTCTCCAATATTAGCTATAATGTTGATACGAACCTCAATGTTTTGCTGTGGTATTATTCGGATATTGTAGAATGTAACTCTGAAAAGCATGGCTGACTGACTGAATGCTAACATGCCGTTTAAAACATGAGTGAAATTCGTTTATCTTGCTGGGTTTTCAGTGTTCTGCCAGTAATACGTGTAATTTCGCTCCAGGAAACTAGCATTGTAACATGTTTGTCTGATTTGATCTCTGTTCTGTCCCAGGGCTTGGTCTCCATAGTTAAGAGACATTTATTTCTAGAAAGGAACACTTTTAGGATGATTCTTACTATGCTAACGTTCTTAAATGTTAGAACTTACCGTTTATTGCCGGATTATAAACGGCTTTTGTCTCTTGGCTATTTGTTCATCAGACAATAACAATATTTGGTTATTACAATTGTTATACTCCATGATTGTTACTTATTGGTATTACATTTTAATTTTCCACAGCTGTCCCAGCCAAGACTGAGGCCAAGTCTAAGGCTTTGAAGGCCAAGAAGGCTGTGCTGAAAGGAGTCCACAGTCAAAGGAAGAAGAAAGTCAGGACTAGCCCTACCTTTCGTCGGCCCAAGACCCTGCGCCTGAGGAGGCAGCCGAAGTACCCCAGGAAGAGTGCACCACGCAGGAACAAGTGAGTTTTTCAGCAAATTGGCCTGTTAAATGCAGTGTGTGTATGTATATATGTATGTGTGTGTATATATGTATGTATGTGTGTATATATAATTTATATTATACATATATATGTAGTGTGTGTTAATACAATATATGTAAAGTAATGATGGGAAATTGCGATCAAAGCATGATACTTTGATCAGTTTTTTAATACTGATGCATCCTAATGAGTGTTTGTAATGTATTTGCATATTTTATTGCTGTATATTTGTTGGAATGTAATCTGGTCTCACGACCTGTTTTTTCAGGCTGGACCACTATGCCATCATCAAGTTCCCTCTGACCACTGAGTCAGCCATGAAAAAGATAGAGGACAACAACACTCTGGTGTTCATTGTTGATGTCAAAGCCAACAAGCACCAGATTAAACATGCAGTCAAGAAACTGTACGACATTGATGTGGCTAAAGTAAATACACTGATCAGGTATGATTTAAACATTTTCACTTTTAAATATTTTGGAAAATATAGACAATGAATGTTCCATGTAATGATGTAACATAATTGTGAACTCTGATATATGATGATCTCAAAGAAGCCACTGATTGATGGGACATGTTTAGCATGATTTTGTTACAAATCATATGTCTGGTGACTTATCTGTATGATTTTACTTAGGCCCGATGGTGAAAAGAAGGCATATGTTCGTCTTGCACCAGATTATGATGCGTTGGATGTTGCAAACAAGGTAAAAAAAAAAAAAACTTATTTCAGTTTTACATTACCTTATTATGAGAAGTTTAAGTGGTTACTGCTAACAGTGAGTTAATGATGTAGCCATTGGTTGCCACAGATTTGCGTGAATATTCAAAATGCTAATTGATGGCTAACTTTTAGACATTTGTTATAGCAAATGATGTCATTGTTTCTAACTGAATGATTCTGATGCATTCAAAGGAACCACTGATGCCAATGCCTGCTGTAATGCACCTACTCAATTTAATGTTTAGTGTTGAATGTGATTTCATCTTTTTTTCAGATTGGCATCATCTAAACCTGCACTTGATGTGTACAGAAAAATAAATGTTTGTAAAAACATACATGTGTTGCTTGGTTTTATTTGCTGCCTACTCTTGCGTGTAATTTGTGTTTTAGTTGGGTGCATACAGGAAACCCTTTTAGTTGTCATTTTCAAACCCACTCCCAAGAACAGGCATATTTTGAACTCTCCAGTGTTTGGTAAATAGTTGGTCAGTAAGATGTAGTTAGAATAATGGAATAGGCCTATCTCGGGTAAAAAAAAGTGTTGCGTTTGACAAATGTTTTGTCAAATATGGGCTGAAGTCAAGTATGACAGCGTTAAGTCAGTCAAAATTGTGAGCTAAAAAGGACTTAATAGAGGCCCAGTAAGGTTATTAAGCCTTGAGGATTAAATCACATTTGATAAACCTTTTTATCCAGGTAACGTTTACTGTAGTAGCTTTTAATGTTTTTTTTCTTTAGTGAATCACAAGGATCAGGAATGCAGTTTAAACCAGTTTGTCCACTAGAGGGCAGCCAATGCCTACATTTAATTTAAAATGATCATGCATGTAACGATTTTCATGCATGACATTTCAATTTTTTCTTTTTACATTACTGAACTTCCAGCCGGTATCCCTAAGGATTAATCAGGTTTTGTTGAGGCTAGAGGATTGATACATGTTTTTTATTCCGACTAACTGCTTTGCATTGTGCCTTGTTACGGACACTCATGGATTAACTGAATAGGCTTTTAAAGATGCTGGTCACTCAAAAATGATCTGGTCAATGAGGAGTAGATATAAGTAGATTTAAATTACATTTTCATATTTCCTTTAAAAAAATGTTTAAAAATCTGAATTTTTCTTTTTAATGGTTAGATCCTGAAACGAAGTACATTTGTGCAGAAGGATATAGCTAACATTATGTGCATATCATTACAAGTACCAAAACAAAATGTTACAGCAATTACACTTATAACCTGTTTTAATACCCATGGCAGGTTTACTCCCTCTACAGTATTTTGACCCAAAGGTCCTGCAAGAACAGAAGCTTGTTGATAGTGCTCTGGGTTTTTGATATTTAATCAATGTCACATATTAAATCAAGCATTTACTTTTTAAAATACCCACACCTACAGGATTTTATCCAGGTCACAGATTAAGATACAAGTGGGGGGGGGTGGGGGGTGGGGGGGGGTAGGAGTAATCCCATCACTTTTAACCAAAATAAAGGTACTGTTAAGAAAACAGTTCAAAATACAGTAACTTTGCTGATTAATTTACATTATGAGGCTTAAAAGTGCAGTTCATGTTTGAATATCCTGCTTATTGCTAGTCTTTGTCAAACTTCTGGATGCCGTTCTGGTGACCGTGTTTTGGGAAAAAGTCAGCACGCAGAAGGCGGTAAAAGTATATGAGGATCATGATGTTCATGAGCATTAGGGAGACCAGGAAATACAGGGCATGGTCTAACCAGGAGTAGTTATATATTATGTACCAAGTGAGGTAGAACTGAGCTCCGAGACGGAAACTGACATATGTTGCAACGTTGAGCACTTTGTTTATGGAGTATATGAGCGAGTCCTTAGTCACTCCTGCTAATTTAAGCAATAGACGTAAATGCAGGAAAACACTGTTGACTTCAACAAATAGAGCTACCACAGCCCCTGCCACATAGCGACTCGTTTTCACAGCATACAGGAAGGTTCCGATCACCTGTGGAAAAAAGATGTCATGGCATTTCAACTTCACAGTACCCAATGGAATGTGTCACATATTAAATAGTTCGTATCCTAAAGGCTTCATATCCTACCACCCTGACCTGAAAATTTTATAAATACAAGAGAAAACTATTATGCTGTCACTATGCTAGTTTAACATTTTCCACTTCCTCCTTTGAGGAACCCCAGTATTTACATTTGCCATCTAGTGTTTAGTTTTAACTAATGAAGCCTTCATTAAATCAGGTGCTGCTGGTTGAATTAATCTCATGCATTTGACTTTTGGAGTGCAGCAGGAAACCAGTAACCAATGTTCTACTAACAAAACCAATCTTGTCACATTTTACTTTAGTGCTTTTTCTTTACAGGCAGAAAGGCAGTGGTAAGATAAATAATTGAATGTTCTCTACAATCGTTTGCACAACTGCTTTTATGAACTTGTCTGGCAAATTGGACTGGATGATTTACCACAATATGATGAAGAAGAAACTCCCATGATTCTGTGGCATAGCCACTGATAATGATGTCTCCAGCATCCTGAATGAAGTACCCTGTCAAAGTAAGTTGAGTTCATACTTTGATCATTTAAAGCTGAGCTTTAATGTAATCTGCACAAGTTGAACCACATCATGTTTGTAGCTTGTTGAACAGATAGAATGATAAAATCCTTGCCTAGATTTCTGCTTGGCTACTTGTTCACACTTTCATAGATGGAAGATGAACAAGTGTTTAGTGTAGATGTTGGCAGTGTGATAGCTTGAGCAAAACAAATAACCAGGTAATTTAGGTTGGCTTCACAGGCCCATCAAGTATTCTCTGTTCCCTTTTTGGTATGTTTTAGAGACGCCTCTTGCCAAACTAATCATAAAACACTTCCTTATGTTTTGACAGTGTATGTACAGTGAGTTTTTTTGTCCAAAGGTTTGCAAAATCTTTATCAATAATCATGTGTAAATACTGTGATTTCATGGCCCAGCTTTATTTGTATTTATTTTACTCTGCAAATCAGTTCTCTGACAAAAATGGCTAATTTATGAGACACAATCAATAAATTCAAGGGTTTATAGGTTTATAGAATTAAACACTCTGCCTTGGTAACATTTAACATATAGTTAAACATTTAGCTACTAAGCTCTTGATTTGCATTCCTATCTATAAGACTATAGAAAGTTCAGTGGGAGCCATTTCTAAACCATTGAAATATTAGATGGTCTTTAAATGTCTGTAATTTGGATTATTATACAATTATCATACTGATCTGTAACACGCTATAGCACATGCCACTTTAAACTATATTTGGATTGTGGGGTCAGTGTCGAGTGAAGAACTGACCTGTTGAGACGATGACAAGCAGAAATGAAAGTGGGGTGAATGACGAGTGCAACTCACTCAGCATTGCTGGATACTGAAGAGCACTGATAACAAGACGAGAATATCAAAACAAAAATTAAAATTTTAACCTAAATGTGGACAGCATATTTAGAATAATACATACAGACATTTTCCAGAAGGGTATTACTGAGTGGTTTGTACTTATTTGCTGTTTCTGCTCTTCTGTGAAGGCTTTAAAGTAGATGATCAAACATTCCTGTGAGGATTTTAGTTGCATTCAGTGCCTGACTGCAGGCACTGATGCTGGATGTTTTACCCTAAAAGTCCACAGACAGCCCTTCCATTGATGCTTCAAATGTTGCATGCCTGACATTGGTCATGGTGGGCTTAGGTTCATGGGCAACTGTTCTAGAGTTTCTCAGTCTTTTGGCAATGTATTTATATAGAATTTACACAGGCTGTATGCAACTGAATATTTGCATTAGCAATATGTGCACTTTAAAAAAGATTAATTCACCAAAGAGACGGAATGTCTGGAAACATTTGGGCAGAACAATCACACAGTACACAATTAGTGATAGGTTACATAAAGTAATATTGTGTTGGATGTTCACTCTCAAAGAATGTATTCGTTACTGACTCATGCCTGTCTGTCTAGTTTTTCTGGTTCCTGTAGTTCAGTTTTCATCTGCACAATATAAGCAAAGCACAGATACTTAGAAGGCTATCAGCACTCAGTATGTGACTTTTATTGTACACTTATTCAGAATATGTACTTTCATGTATAAAATCAGGCCTACAATATTAACATAAGGCACATAACATTCATTCACTCTAATATTCCTGATGCTCTAGTAACAGTTCAGAAGTCTTTGTGTAACTAGGGTTTTGCTCTGTTGCTCTTTTTACAGATAGATTTGAGGGTCAAAAGGAAGAGTAACCATTTAAATTCTCACTCTCTGAACTGTATACTTAACATGCATTCAACCAATAGATCAAGGAATCAAGGCAAGGCTTTTCATATTTTAGCAACTCTGAATTAACATTATATATATTTCTATTTCTAATTATTATGATTTTATAATTGCCCACTAAATGTTCATTAGATTGAAACGAGAAAAGCATATAAAGGCTCTGCACCTTCACATCTCAATTATTTCAAGGTTTTTGTCTGGCATAGCTCTTAAGAGAACTTCCTCGTACCTTTATTTTTCTGAATGCAGTTAAAATATGATGTTATCCAAGTTCTAATGTATTTTAATTTAAAACCTAAAAAGATTAATTTTTAAATCATGTTAGTATTATCTCTTGGGCTGTTCATAAAAGGGCAGATAGTGTTGCTTAATTGTTAAACAAAACAAAAAAAGAACACTTAATGAAATTTGATATGAATGCAAATGATTGAATAAAAATGTATTGAACAAATGTAGCAGTTGTAGTAGTTACTAAATAGTGCATAGCATGTGCTTGATAATAAACAATAACAAATTAATAGGCCTAGAGTTTCAGGGGTTAATAAAGTGATTTATAAATTTGTATTCAGGTGAATACTACTCACCAGAAAATGGCCCAGGCACTAGTCAGTAGGGAGTGGACAAGAGACACTGAGAGGTTCTTCCATTTCCAGCTCCTCCATGGGTCAGTGCTTACTGTGCTGGGTCTTGGATGGAACTGCAAAAGCCAGTGGATCAGCCTGAATGTCAGAGAGCTGCAGAACACATACAAGGCTGGCAGCTGCTGAACCTCATTCAGCCAGCCTTCCATCCTACAATTCTGTTACTGACCCTCCCTTACACTCTGTGCCCAACTCTTTTGTCCAACTCCTTTTCACCCTTACTTCAGTCTAAGTTTCAAATGCATCTGTTCAACTAGTGCTCGTGTAACCTTCTGGAATTCTTCTGAGCTGCTTTTCCACCAACATGCACACCCTCTCCCTCTCTTTATCTTACTTCCTCCCACGTGCAGGGAAATGTGTATAGGTGTGGTCATGTCAGGTCAGTTGTAATCCTTGCAGCACCTGTTTGCTGAGCTGTAGGTAGCAAAGAACTAACTCTTGGGCTATGTCAGAAATAATGTTGCCTTTACTTTTTCAACATTTTATCTTTGCAGAATCAAGTCAAGCATTATATACTTATAAGGATATACTTAACCTTTTGAAACTTCCAGTGCCCATATGTAGCTCAATTGTTCAGTTTCTTACTTTTGCATCATGTACATGCAGGGCGGTAGCTAGGATTTTTCAAATACCAAGGTCATTTTTTCAAATCCCCCACACACACAGTAAAATGCCACAGTAAAAAATCTCCATATTGGGTCCAGACATAGTATGATAGTTACAGGACTGACCTGCAGAGGTTTGGTAATGGCCTTATCTAGGGATTTAGGGATTTCATCCTATATTAAACATTTGCAAGATGAACAAATAAATGCTGAACGTCCTGATTTAATTTTTAAATTATTCATGAATGTCACAGTAAAAGAAATCTGTAAGAGGCTCAGACATAGTATGGTAGCTACTGAAATTATCTCTTGTGGTTTGGTGATGGCCTTTATTCATTTAGGGATTTTATTGTATGTCAAACATGCCAGTGATGAACAAATTAATGCAACAAATGATTTTATTAGGGGTTCGAGCGCATAGCGTTTCAAAGATTTGCCTCTGGGGCAAATCTGTGAGAGGCAAATCTGTGAAACAAATTTCACAGATTTGCCTCTGGGGGGGCGCTATAAGGTTGGAAAAACTGTTCCTGGAAAGCGTTAAGTCTGATCGACTTGAAATTTGGTATGCAGTGTCTTTGTCTAATGTCCAATAAGGATCTATGAGGACATTGGGGTATCTCAAAAAACATGGCTGCCATTGGCCAATTAGACAATTTCACTCATTAGACAAGGTTAACGGAGGTTGATCGGAACGAAACTCGATTGGCATGTTCGATTCATGGTCCTAAAGGTGTGTAAGAATTTTGAAAGAAATCGGCCTAATCTAGTTGGTGCTGACAAGTTTTTCGGCTCAGTAATGACGTGGTGTTTCAAATATCCACACAATCTGCACATCATTTGATAGATCTCCTCATAATGAGCAACTTTGCATCAAGAACCCTTGCTGTCAATCAAACCATTCATTAGTAATTAACAAATATGTTATAAACCTACTTTTGCAAACTAGTCCCAGGTTTATCGCCCGATCGGAACCAAACCACAGCAGAAATAATCCATGGACACTCTAGAGCAATAATTATCAAAAAAATTTTGCATTTTTTTGGTTTTCGGTTAACACTAACTACCTGATTAAAAAATGGGGCAGACGAATGAATTCAAAGGCTTTGGTTCCGATCGGGCAAAAAACCAGGGACTAGTTCGCAAAAGAAGATTTTTTTTATTTTTTTTTTTAAACTTCTCTTTATTATACAAGTACAGGTTTACACTTTAACAGATTACATCAATTTTTAATATATATATATATTTTTATTAAACCCCCCCCCCTTTATCCCAGACTGGACCAAAATTAACAGACTCAACATTTAAACATAAAATACAATAGTTGAAAAAATCATCCATAAAACATGCAGACAATTATACATACAAATATAATAAGGGTTAAAAACAAAACATGTATAACAGTTGTGAAATTGAGTCTTACAATGCCTTTTTATTTGATTTGGTGTTTTGAGTTATTGTTCATTAAATGTGAGG
>JBBPDH010000022.1:4422991-4433372 GCA_037974565.1 Clupeocharax schoutedeni
TTTTGCTGATCCGAAAACTGATCCGATCCTTGACTTAAAACCATGATCCGATCCGAACCGTGAATTTTTTGATCCGTTGCACCACAACTTACTAGTAGTTTAGGAAATGTGAAAGGGTTATGCACAGTATTGCTCAGATATCATATGTTCTTACACATCAAGGGTCTGTATCTAGGCCACTCTTCAGTTTCTCACTCTCATGACTACATGTCATATACTATTTTCATAACAGTAAAAGAATAATTGTGAGGGCATGAGGAATGACTGTATAATAAGCCTGCAGTCTGAAGAGGTAATTCAGTGCAGCCAGGGCCAGCAATTAGGCCCTCTCTATTTGCTTAGACCTCTTCAGCTTAAAAAACCCTCCACTATCACAAATAGATCGGACTCGTACTTTCATTATTAATCTGTGGCGTGTCTGGCATGTGTTTTTGCCCTGATAACGCAGCTGAAAGATTCCAATCTCTGTTTTCCTCGCATGGCTCTTTAATGAGAGGCACATCTATGCTCATTAATGAGATGAAAGTGAGGTGCTGAATTACTGGAGTGTTTAAAGATTTTTTTATTGTCATTATTGTTTTAAAACCATTTCCATTATCCAACCGTTCTTTCTAATTTCTATAGCTCTTAACTGCCACGCAAAAGAACTGGATGTCAAAAGACCTTGGGTGGTGGGTGCCATTCAAAAAAGTAATTAAAAGTGACTGACATTCAGTGACTAGCCAACACGGCTATATATTAAATGAGGTTTAGTGGTACTAATGAGAGAAAGCAGTGTGTGATTATAAAACGTCAAATGTCACATCAGCAACGACATGGGTTTACATTATGTAATTAAAGAATTATGTAAGAGAGAGAAAACAGATATCTTTGCTAAATATGAAATGTGCTAAACCACAGTTTGTTTACTTTGGCAAAGTATGTTATTCAAAACCAGCATATCATACCAGAACCTTTTTTACACCATTACTGGATCCACAGAAATGCTACAAACATAAATGCAACTAGTGGTTATGAAGTTGCCCCAGCATTCTGAAGCCTGTGGGTTTGTATCCCAGGACTGCTAGTGGCACCACTGAGGTGCCTTGTGCAAGGTACCATCCCCATACACTGCCCCCTGGGCGCCCTGTAGCTGGCTGCCCACTGCTTCACATAAGTGCAGTGCTGTGCTGTATTGTGCTGTGCTGTGCTGTGATGTGTTCACATATGGCTATTAGGGGCCACTTCACTTTCCTTAAAATATGTCTGCATTAATGCACATGGAATACTCAGCAGGTATTTAGAGAAGATGTCCCAAACCACCAGGCAGTAGGCTGGTATCAGTCCGTGAGTCATTTGGTACCGGGCTGCACAGAAACATAGCATTCTAATATTTTATTGATTATTAGAGTATGAAATATATTTTATTTTGAAAAATAAAAGTCATGTGATACGGTGCCCATAAGCTAGCAAAAATTAGTTTTAAAAAATGTGTTTTTACGCATCTTTAGTCATATCTTTACCGCTTCATGAAAATATTGTTTTTATGAGGTTGGGGACCACTGATTTAGAGCATTGGATTTGTGAATGAGGAAGATTGGGATCAGTGAAACTGTGTATACGTCACTTCTCTGAAGTGACTAGTACAGCTGATACATTTGACAGATTCTTTCTGATCCAGTTTGCCACAATCACTTTGTAATGCCTTTGTTTTTCTGGGTCACTGTGAGTGTGCTGCGTCTCTATAGAAGGACCATGGAGACGCTCTTCTGTAGATACACTCTTGCTTTTTCTAGCCTTCAACACAAACACTGTCTCTCATTCTTTTGTGTTGCTTGTCACACACGCTGAACATGTCACCAACGCTTCAGAGTTAGCGTTCAGGAGCCCTTTCAGCTCCAGCTCAGATCAATAAGGATTCCGTGTTAGAGGCACTTAAAGGCCGCTCACACACACGCAGCAGCTCATTCTGCTCCAGTTAGCTGTCCCAGCACTCACTACAGCATGAGGATATGTTTTATCAATGTGGATCAAACCATTATTCATGCTGCCAGTCCATACACTCCACTGCACGGACACCAGCAAGCGCTGCCATTATTCAACTGCTTAAGGACGGGAGATAAACAAGAGTCTGTGCTTTGTTTTACAGCTACAATGAGCCTCCGCTTTAGATAATGCATGGGTTAATAAGGGTCACAGGTCGATGCAGTAAAACGTGAAAAACACAAGCGTTTGCATTCTATTCGAATGAGCACTTAAGCCCTCGGGAACCCCAGGTTTCGTAATCAGTAACTAAACAATTGTGTATTAAAGCAATAGGCCAGGAGAGGCTATGCATTAAAGTAATTAAATCATGGTTAAATACAAGAAAAAACCTACTAACATTGTGAAGCTACAGTAATATGTGGCTTTCAGTGGCTTAGACCTTATCTTAAACCAGGGCAAAAATTCAAGATGATAAAATACTCCAATGTTCAATGTGTCAGTTGATTAAATTGCTTAATTAAATCAAGGTAAATCGATTGCTGAGCTGACTGCTCGTAGATAGTCCATGAACACTAGGATTCTTTTTGATAACTTAACACATGAGGGCAGAATTTAATTGATATGTGCAGACGTGTATGCATATGAGGAACATTCTATGATGGTTCAGTCTATCAGATATTAAAACTGGAGAGAAGAGTAGAGAAATTCAGCTCTGCTCAGAACCAATGGTAAAAGTTAATTTCACACTTACATATTACTTAGAAATTAAAAACTGACTCTGAAAGTTTCAAAAGACTGCGGAAGAGCAGAGCAAGCGCATTTCTATCCTCTAATGTCCACACTTCAAATCAGGAAGGACTTCGCGTTTGTTGGCACCAGGACATCTGATGGAGGAATACGCCAGGATCAGGGTTGAGAACCACTGCCCATTCAAGTATTCAAAGTAGGAGAGGAGATATTATCAGTTAAATATGATGACAGGGTATTGTAGTGTATGCAACCATGTTTTATAGATTTTCTTTTTACACTTATGCCAGAAAAAGTTGGAAATGCAGGCTCAAATCTGTCGATACAGGATGCGAACTGAATGCAAATAGAATTTGCTGCATAGTAGACTATGTAATTAAACATGCATTGTGGCCAGTACAGCACAGTGGGTAACAATAATGCCTTCCACACAGCAAATTGGAGTTTAGTTCTCTAAATGGACAAGCACATCTTACTATATCAGTTAGAGTCCTTGGGAAAGTGTCCTACAGATACACTAGTTTAAACTGTAGGTTGCTTTGGTAAGGAGCATCTCTCATAAATGTGAATTACATTTAAATAGTACAGAAAGACTAAGGGTGTTCTCACACTAGGCAGTTTGAACCGTGCCCGGGTGCGTTAGTCATATCTTTACTGCTTCCTGAAAATATTGTTTTTATGAGGTTGGGGACCATTGATTTAGAGCATTGGATTTGTGAATGAGGAAGATTGGGAGACCAGGTCTATGCAGTGCTTCACATCTAACAAAGGAGAAGCTTTAGGGCAAGAAAGACTTTTCTTACAGAAAGACTAAGGGTGTTCTCACACTAGGCAGTTTAAACCTTGCCCGGGTGCGTTTGACCACCAAAGCGCGGTTCGTTTGACTAGTGTGAGTGCTCGTTTAACCGTCCCTGGCCTGATTGGAAGAGGTGAGCCAGAGCACGGTTCGGTTGGACTTGGGTGCGGTTCGCATGTAGTGTGAGCGCTAACCGTGCTGGATCACAGATCAGGACGTGCCACAAAAGAGATAGACCTGTTTAGCAACAGGCTGTGAGGGGGCTGGGGACCACCGCGGACCAAACGACTCAAAATTACTATCAAAAAAGTAACCAGAGCGATGGACTGCACTGTGTTCAGCGAGAGAGCGCCGCTCTTCCTGTTTATCCTGAAACCGTCGCACCATAATTACGTAAGTGTGCTCCGGCACAAATGCTGAAATCTAATGTGAGTGCGGGCTAGAGGGGGTGGGGGTGGGGTGGGGGGGTTGACAATTGTACTCGGGCCCGGTTCAGGGCAACCGTGTCTAGTGTGAGTACACCCTAAAAACAATCTGTACTTGCTGCACTGCAAACACACTGTGTGCTATCTAACAGTAGTCTTAACTAATGCTGAAATGGACTTGATCTTACATCTGCAGGCGCCATGTTCTCCTTCTCAGCCTCAGTGGAGGCCACCTGCTTCTTCATTGGTGCCATCATATTCAATGGCCTCTACCCACTCACCCTGCCCACCTTCCCTGGCATGCCCTTCATCGTTATGGCTGGCTTCTGTGTCATCGTCCTCATCCTCATGCAGTAAGTGGCGCTGCGGCTGATAGACATTCCACATGTTTGCTGTATTAAGATGAATCAATGGCAAAAGCAGCATATTGACTCATAAACAAGATGTTAATGTTTGTTGACACGCATTACAATCCTAGTAACCCGCATCGCCGAATGAGGTGACATGGCAATTATCTCATTTTAATGCGAATGCTCACAGAACATTATGAATAATTGCCCTACAGCTCTAATGATTTTAGGGGGTTCTGGCCAGACATAAGTGCATTCCAATGGAAATGTTCAAAACAAACACTTTGAATGCTTGGAGTATTAAATGAGTTTCTTTCTTTCTTCTGAAAAGACACACCCACTGCTGACCCACAGCCTCAGCCAGAACACACATACACACACGTGTTGCTCTTTTAAGATTCATGCAACAAATCTCAGTATAATATCCATACTGAATACGTAATCGCCTCCTAATGTGCTGTAATTGCGCTGAGGAGGAATTGTATAAGCTAATTTCATTTTCCTCAATCGTGGGTTGCACACGAGCACCGATTTGTCTTAATGTAGGGTAATATCTCTTGAAGCAAATATTTTCTCCTGTTTACCTCATGTGTCTTTATTGCGTTCATATTGTCTCTCCTTTTGAATCTTTCATATTTTACAACCGCAAAGACTGTTCCTTTGATCTAAATATGAAACAGACGACTTTTCATACATTTTTTATCTGTATGAGCCATTAAAAGCCACAACAGTGAGGTCAACTGGAGAGAAGGTAATCAACAGCCCAATACAGACAAATGCATGTGGTACACTGGTGCTACTTGGTCCCCAGTAGGGTTATAAGGGCAAAATGGAATTAGATATTGATCTGTCTGTATGCCTTCAGTTATTGGGTTCTGAACAAGAGAGAGATGACGACGACACATTCTGATTAAAAGATGACCGGACCACCTAAGATCTGAGGTTATTTGAGTCGAATACAGCAATAAGCAATAAATCATGAGAAGCGGTGATTTTTACCACAAGATGGGCATAAAAGACACACTGTGAATTAAAGTCAATTCACTATAATACATGGCCCTGAGTGTCTCAGTTTTATAATACCATATCATAGAAACACACTCAAAATACATGTTCAATAAATTAATGTACACCATATTGACAAAAGTATTGGGGCACCTGATCACCACACAAACATTGCATTGTAATTTTCTTGGAAGGCTTCCCACAAGGTTTTGGAGTTTCTGTGGGAATTTGTGCCCATTCATTCTGTAGAGCATTTATGAAGTCAGACACTGATGTTGGAAGAGAAGGTCTGGCTTGCAGTCTCCATTCCAGTTCATCCCAATGGTGTTGGATGAGGTTGAGGTCTGGGCTACTGGCCCAGCCAGTCTTCCACACCAAAGTCATCCAACCATCTCTTTATAGAACTTGCTTTGTTTGCTGGTGCATAGTCTTGCTTCTTCCCCAAACTGTGTCCTCAAAATTGGCAGCATGGAAATGTCCAAAATGGCTTGGTGTGCTGAAGCATTAAGACTGTCAGTCACTGGAAGTAAGGGGCCTAGCCCAAACCCTGAAAAACAGGTCTGTCCCAATACTTTTGTCCATTTAGTGCACTTCTAATAGTGGAGTCAAAGTTAACATAATAGTGTCAAGGCTCACTGGACATTGGTGATAAAAAGTGGAAACCCTTCATGTGCACCTAAAGTTATGTTAAAATCTGACATACAGGAAATCATTTTCCTGAAACTCTGAAAGCAGAAACTTCCTTTGTAAACTCACATCGCTATAACAAAATGCACAGATTATTACATCTTTAAAGATAAAATCCCATTAAACGTTCTATATCCATATAATGAGGGTGAAAAAAAAACTAATTTTCAGCTGATAAGGCAAATGCGATATATCACAATTAGGTACACAAGATAATGTGATTAATCTAATGAATTATTGAAATCGTTTGACAGCCATTCTTGTTAATAATAATCCCAATAAACAACCTGTCCACTAAGCGGTGTAGTTAATTAACTGTAGAGCTGGGATACTCGGATCCTTTTTCGGATTAGGCTCCCTCTGAGTCACTCAGTAAAATGATCCGGATCTGCGAATCACTTGAGCCACTTGAGTCACTATTACCATGGCAACCTGACCTAGTAGACCTATATCCACTCTTGAATGAAAGAGATAATGGCCAAGACAAAGCTCATTCAGGCATCATTTAGCATAATATTAGACCAACAAGCCTATAATGGGTCTAATAATGATTTTTATAAACGTTTCAATGTTAGACCTTATAATTAACCTTATAATGTGGGTATATGATTCAACACCCACATTGTCTGAAAATTTCCTCCAAATCTATACAGTTATAGATTTATTTGGACACAAAAAAAAACATATAATATAACATAACATCTTTTGTGACCAGGGTTATATCCCAAATAAAATATGCATAAATTATTGGACTATTAGTTTTAACAGCTTTGAAATGTGAAAGAAAGGCAGTGTGGTCAAACAAATGATTGAGCTATATTTATTTAGGTTAATGAAGTCTAGCATTGACCAGTGTAAGAACGAGTGTGTGGATCTCATGTGCTGTGCGCTACACTTGGTCCCCCACGGTGTAGCCTGTACGCCGGTAGATTCACTCGTTAGGCTAAGGTCGAGATCGGGAAGTGCTATGATTCGATTGATTAATATTTTCTGTTAGAAAGGAAGTTAACTCGTGTAATCTATCATGTACTGGTGTTTTGGGTAGTGTTAAATTAAATCTGCCGGATTAGATCTGGCTCTGTGGCGAAAGTTAACCGATGGATGCACTCATTTACATTTACATTTATGGCATTTAGCTGACGCTCTTATCCAGAGCGACGTACATCAGTGCTTAAGTATTCCACGACTATTTCTTACCTGAAAAACAGCATGAATCTGAGTCAACTATTTAACCAAGATACTGCAGTCAGAGTCATCTTTTTGCCCCTCAGACAGACATGCTCACACATACAGAGCGCGAATCGCTGCTCCGGAATGACCTGCGGTCCACGACAAAACCCTTCAAAGGCAACAAGCTGTTCATGCGTTTTGCTACCCAAGGTAAGGGAGCACATAAGTCCTATAATTGATGCTTCATAAGTGACAATACAGCTTTCTATGGTCCAAACACATTCTTAATCTCTATATTTTTTATAAGATGTAATTAACAGGCAGTCAAAAAGAATTGGTTGCTTGCACATGTCATATACTGATTTTGGAACTGTTTTTATTTAATGCTGTCAGTTCTTTTTGTCTGTCTGTGTACTTTAGTGCT
Organism: Clupeocharax schoutedeni; assembly: GCA_037974565.1. Lineage (NCBI taxonomy): Eukaryota > Metazoa > Chordata > Actinopteri > Characiformes > Alestidae > Clupeocharax > Clupeocharax schoutedeni. The sequence goes on from JBBPDH010000022.1 coordinate 4,430,561, forward strand.
AATTTGTGCATGTTCTTTATATTAGTATTCCTTGAGTTCAATATCAGTGCTGTCAAAATTAATGTCATTGCTTTCAACAGATGACAAAAAGGAGTTGGGTGCAGCAAGGAGGAGTCGGTACTACATGAAATATGGCAATCCAAACTATGGAGGCATGAAAGGCATTCTAAGTAATTCTTGGTAAGAGAAAGTAATCTGTTTTTCAGGGCTGTCATCATAATTCTGATAAGTAATGGTTTATTGGTCACATTTTGATTTGTTTGTTATAGAACTATTTGATTAAATTAAAATGAATTATACGTATGACTCATCAGTAAAATTAATTTGTAACCTGATCTGGCAAAATGATTCACAGTGGGGCAAAAAAAATGATATCTTGGTCAAAGCTGTATCTTAAACGGTTGGGAATTTACAATTGTTTGAATTATGGTTGCACAGCACCATTTTCCAACTGAAAAAAATATTTTTTGTTTATCTTTAACAATCCATAGCATTCAAAGAGATGCACCCAGTATTCTACAACAACATTTTACTACAGGCATTTAGATACTTACATACATATACATTAAATCAGACTGCAGACACATCACTAGAGCCAAAGAACTCATTGACCAACTTGATTCAGTTTTGCTGGCAGCAGCAGAGCACAAATTTGAGACGTCCACTGAGTTTAAGCTTTAGCTATTTTACATTATTTTGACAATGACATTATACCAAACAGCAATCACACAACACCACACACTTCACTCTAAACTTTGATGATGTTGACCCAAAATACAAATGTTAAACCCTATCTTTGTGAGGAGATATATTCTGAAGAAAAAAAAACGCTAGCATTAGGCTACACAGAACACTGCTAATCTGTCAAGGGATGGGCGGGCACTAGGCTATAAACAGGCCTTCCTATTGGCGACTGAAAAGGTTTCATGTACATGATTTAAGCATTTTGATAGGTTTAAAAAATATTGGATTGACATTTTAACACCATACTTGGACAGCTGAGATTGTGACGTTTCAGAGGAGAGGTGAAAACAGCACTTATTTTGGACATTCTTTTGTAAGATTTGAGAGCTACAACTCTGTGAAAATGTACTTAAATGGCCATTTAGTCTATTATTTCTATGATGAAACTTTGAGAGATTCATTTTGAAGACCTTTTCTTTCATATAAGACAAAAAAGAAAAATCAATTATTTTTGACTTTTTTCAATATAATCAGCCCATATCTCAAATAGAATGCCGACTCCTTACGGCAGATCAGGTCACATGTGCTGAAATAAGATTTCATTGTTTTTAGTGTTGATGATTGAACTGATCATGTGATATTGAACTGATGTAGTTATTTTAATAAAATTTTTTACAGTGCTTTTAAGTTTAAAGATGCTACTATAAAGTTTCTGTTACATTAACTTATTTCTGCAGGAAACGTAGGTATCATACACGAAGAATCCAGCGTGATGTTCTAAAGACCAAAAAGACATTACTCGGAGACAGTATGGGGCACACACCACCCTACACACACAGACATTCAGGTGGGAAATTTTTTGGCTGATGGTTAGATTAATGTTTCCTGGTATTTGATTTGACATCTCATTAATCAAACCTAGAATTGTAGAAATAGCACTTCATATGCCATTAGTGCCTTTTTCTTAATTCCAATAAAAGCTGATCTGGTGAATCTGCCAGAGGAGCCAATAGAAGAAGAAGAAGAAGAAGAAGAAGAAGAAGAAGAAGATAGAGAGGAGGACATGGATGCTGATGACAGAGTCGTTGAATACCGAGATCGGGGAGACAAAGAGCGGGGATTGCGAATTGGGGAAGGGGGGCTGCGGAGTCGTTTAGGAGGCTCATCCTCAGCATCTTCAGATACAGACGAAATGGACTATGATCTAGAGTTGAAGATGATCTCAACACCTTCACCTAAAAAAAGCATGAAGATGACTATGTATGCAGATGAGGTTGAGAGCAACCTTAGAAGTCTTCGGTAAGTGAAAAATGTTCTCTAGATTTAAAGAGTAGACTTCAAAAAGTCAATTTTATTCATTTTTCTGTTTTGAAAAGTGTGTGGCTTACTGACTTTCTTCACAGAAATTCCATTCGAAGTGACTCTGGTTCCGTTAGTAGCAGTGTGCGAAGTCGCATTGGTGGTGGTGATGGTGGTGGTGGCGGCAGTGTGACCAAATCTACCTCAGAGAAAATTATGGATGTCAGGCAGTTACTGGAGGAGAAAAGGCAGGGCCTCTCTCATCTAACCACTCACCCCCCTGTGGCCTCCAGTGGAAAGACAGGTTAGGAAGATGCCTTCACTTCAAGTCCCCTTTTCAAACTGACCTTTTTTATCCAGTGTGCAGTATAGTAAGTAAACATTTGGAAGAATATTGAAATGTTAAATGATTTAGAAACAAAAATTAAGCAACTGTGGTGGGGGAGGTGGGGAGGCATTTTCTTGGTATTTGATTGTTTGCCATGTTCTCATTGTAGATGTGAGACAGAGGTTGGGGAAGAGACCACACTCTCCAGACAGACGCCGCTCTGTCTCTCCTCCTCCCCAGAGAAACACAGCACCACGTAGAGAATCTCTAACTGATGTTCACAGCAGACTTGGGATAACTAAGCCAGAAGCACGAGGCCTCTACTCAGAATCATCCAAAGACAAAATGCCAGGTATGTAAAATACCAGGTTTGCCTTTCCAAGATGGCAGCATGTTCTTTGTCTGTTAAATGTCTGTTTCAGGATTCGTACGGGTGCTGGAAATCCTGGAAAATGCTTGATTTTTAATATAGTGTTTTCAAGGTTAGAAAAGTGCTTGGAT